>CAUYSK010116698.1:0-86600 GCA_963575035.1 Avahi laniger | reverse complement strand
TAGAGTGCCGTGGCGTCATCCTAGCTCACAGCAACCTCAAACTCCTGGGCTCAAGCGATCCTTCTGCCTCAGCTTCCCGAGTAGCTGGGACTACAGGCATGCGCCACCATGCCCGGCTAATTTTTTCTATATATTTTTAGTCATTTAGCCAATTTCTTTCTATTTTTAGTAGAGATGGGGTCTCGCTCTTGCTCAAGGCTGATTTTGAACTCCCGAGCTCAAACAATCTGCCCGCCTGGCCTTTCAGAGTGCTAGGATTACAGGTGTGAGCCACTGTGCCCGGACTAACTGTATTTCTTAACACCTCTAAAACAATGTTGAATAGTAGTCAAAGTAATGAGTGCATTTTCTTTGTTTCTGACTGTAATGTGAACTCCTCCAATATTTCCCGTTAAATAAACTGCAGATTTTTAGACTGAAGTATATGTTTCATCATATTAAAAAATATCTATCAATTATCGTTTTGTCATGGATGAGAATTTAATATCGAGTACCTTTTTGGCTTCTATGGAGATGATACAGTTTTTGTCATGCCTATAACTATGACGAGTTATAATAAAAGATTTTCTAGTATTGAATCACTTTACATCCATAGCATAATCCTTTTTGGTCATTATATATTATTTTTAATGTACAGTTGGATTTTCTTTGTTAATATTTTAAGATATTTGCATCTATGTTCATAAGTGACATTCATCTGTAAAATTTTGCACAGTTTATTTTCATATTTTGGTGTCAATGTTATGCTTTATTTCAGAAAAAGAATTTAGAAGTTTTTGTTCTTTCAACATTCTGCAATACCTTAAATATCATTGAATTATCTGTTATTTCAAGGTTAGATAGAAATCCACTGTGAAACCATTTGGTCTGAATGCTTTTTTATAATGATGTCTTTCTGCATTTTTTTAATGGAAAATGACCTCTTTGGATCATCTTTCTGTTTTGGGGACAATTTTGGTAAATCATATTATCTCATAAAGTTTTTTTAATCTAAATATTTAAATGTATTATCATAGAGTTTTTCATATTAGTCCTGTAATTTTTACAAAATTCCTTTACTTTGATAATTATTTCTTCTTTGTTACTTCTTATTTTGGTATCTGTACTTTCTCCCTTTATAAAAAAAATAGGATTTTCAGTCATTTCTCTATTTTGCTAAATTTTCTACCCAAAGAACCAGCAATTTTATTTAATCCTAAATTCAATGATTTATGCATTTTCTATCTCATTACTTCCTGCTTTGTAAATTAAATCATTCTTTTTACCTTTTATTTCTATTTACTTTTAGTCTTTCCCTAGCTGTTTGAATTACATGTTTAATCTGCTTACTTTCACTTAAAACTTTTTTGTATGGTCCAAATATTTCACAGTAAAAATTTCCACTGCAGCGCTGCTGTAGCATGTTATTTAGATTCTGATATGTAACAGTTTCTTCATTGTTATCTTCTATAAACTCTGGAAACTTCCTGTTGTAATTTCCTTTTAACCCAAAAATTGTTTACTATCATGTATTTTAATGTACAGGTGGAAAAAAGGCTTTAAAAATGATTTTCATATTCATTTCCAGTTTTATTACATTGTGGTCAGAGAACGCTGTACGAGGTTTTCTTCGTTCCCTACTCAGATTTTTGTGTATGTTCCACGTGCTCTTGAAGAATATGTATCTTCTTTTACCAGAAGTCATGTAAGACAGGATGGTGATTGGACAAATTTATAAGATCTGCCTTATGATTATGTTGTTTAGCTCTTACGTGCATCTTAATTATTGCTTCACTGGCTCTGTCTTGGACTAAGAGAGGAGTGTTAAGATCTCCTATTATTAGTGTATATCTGACTATTTCTTCTTGAATTTCATGTAGTTTCTGCTTTATGAAAGTGATGGATGTGCTACTAGGTACATAGATATTAATAATTATTATATATCTTCATTATTAATCATAACACTTAGTGTTTTAAAGTGCCCTTCTTTTCCTTCCTTAATTTTTTTTCTTGATTTTATCTTTTCTGATGAAAAGAATGCAATGCCTGCTTTCTTTTATATTTACATTTTTGCCTAGTTTCATTTCGCCTTTACTTTTAACGTTCCTGAATGTTTTTAAGTATGTCTTTTGTATACAGCATATAGTTGAATTTTGCATTGTTGGTTATTCTAATAGTTTTTTTCTTTTAATGAGTGAGGTAAATTCAGTTACATTTATTAATAAGACTTGTATTAGTCTCAGCTCTGTAACATTGTTTTGTAGAAATAGGGGTATTTATATAGTATTTTATATTAACAAAACTGTATGTTCATTCAATCTGACTCCTTTACTCCTTTATCTCCATCATTTAAGTTAGCCCTCTAGTTAAAGATATAAAATTCTATACAAGTCTTATGCTGAATATTCTTTAACAATTTCTTTGTTGAGTGTTTTACTTTTATCTGTTTTAAATGATATTTAAAATCATTTCTGTACACATGATTCCTCACTCACTTGCTTAGCTTTCTTTCCCATGGCATCCCTTAGCTTGCCTCTTGAAATTAAGGGCAGATTCACCTTTTCTGATTTTGACCTTTGGCACTCTTTTGGGCTTGACTCACGTTTACTGTCTTATGTTCCCTCTTCCGTTCACCCCAGTGAACAGAAGTTTTCTTAGCTGACGACCTCCTCTCCTTCGTATGAGCACATCTTGCGGTTCTGAAGGCTGTTGTTTAATTGGAGTGTGAACTGAGATGTTCTCAAGGTTTTGACCCCGTTATCATGAGAACACACACACACACACACACGGAGGTATATATTCAATTTCCAAGTAAAATTTTATTTCAAAATGGGGCCTGTTAGGTCACCTGTGAGTATACTGATAAGGGAGTAGTGAAGGCAACAATTTGCATAAAAGAAAACATGATGGACATCAGAGAGTTGCCTTGATCTCCTTCGATTAGAACTGTGAAAAATATTTTACTTTGATCTAACTGTTGAATGCTTTAACAATCAACATAGCCAAACTTTACCTAAACAATAAGGAAATGAACAAAACCCTACTTGGAGAACATACTTGTCTCACATACAGTTGTGTTTGCTCTGGGTATCCCGTGAGCCTCCTTCACCGAGATGCTTTGGAGGAAGACATGATGGTTTTGGTTCTGGAGAAGCTGACAGACGTAATTTAGATACATACAAAGGTAACTCCTGCCCTGAGCCGTTCCATGACAACCATTTTAGGATGAGTATTTCAGGATCCTATTTTTACTGAAACCTCATTGTAAGAGAAATATAATTATAAACAAAGACTTCTGTAAGATAGGATGGTGATTGGGCAATTTTAACCCTATTTTTTCACATAAGGAACTTAGTCCTAGAGAGCTTAAATGACTGCTCAGGATCTGACAGCTAGCAGTAGCCTTACTAAAATTTAAATTCTTAAATTTTCCAACCAGCTCAGGAAAAGCTCATCTGTCATTATGGAAATGGGTGAGAGTGATTATTACAGGTATTACTTCAAATTCACTACTGCTAATCAAAGCATATAAGTAATTGCAAACTTTGGAATCTTACTGGTGGGTAAGTCTACCTCACAGGACCACTGTAAAGATTGAGAAATAGAGTTGGCAAAGCTGAATACAGAAAAGAAAAATCTTAGGTTTGGCAATCAGCATCAGACTGGCCCAAGTTGCTGGTCATTGCAGGATAGGAAGATCAGGTGCCAGTCAGGTGTGGTGTATAAGTGAAGTGGACCAGAGGTAAGTACCTAGATGTGCACATTATGTGAGTGGGGTATGTGAGCACGCATGGGTGTGTGTTGGGGGCACTTTGGGGAGCTGGGGAGCACTTGGCCCTTCAGAAAGAGGCAGCTGTTACTTAGCTCCAGGACAGATTTGCTTTTTGGGTCTAATATTGCCTGATGACCTACTTTTTGAAGAGAAGCCAGAAATCAAAAGTTTTATATGAAAGACCCTGATTTTTCAATGTTGGCTCAAAGTGTTAAAGTACAGTGCAACCATTCAAAACATGAAGTCATGCCTAGGCACCAGATTTGACTTGTGGGCTACTGGCTTAGGAAGGAGGGATTTAGGGAAGGACTAGGGGCATTAGAAAGGGGAGCCTATAGAGAGAAAATGGACAATGGTAAAGAGCTTGAAAATTTTATTTAAGTGTGTCTTTGATACACTGAAAGCGGAGCATTTTATGACAAAAGTTTCAAGAAGAAAATTCTCTTTCCAGTTTTACCACTGTGGTTACCAGTTCTTCCCTTCTCCTATTATGATAATGCAGGTATGTTGTGATTGGAATAATTTACATTTACAAATTATATTCTAGAAAAACAATTTCATTGCTAACAGTAAACAGGTTGGGGTACTTCATCCAAAATAAGAAGAAAATAAGAGCATCCAGTACTTTTATATTTCAAAGTTGATATTTTGCAATATTTTGATAATAGTTTATTCCATTTACAATCTTTTGGCTACACAATGCTAAAAGATAATTTATTTATTGGCATGCAAAGCAATATGGCTTCAGAATACACCTCTCAAATTTACAGAACTTAAAATTTCAAGCATCCCAAGTGACTGGCAGGTGATGTTGTGAAGATGGTCTTGAATAGTGATGTACTTATTTCCTAGAGATAAAAAACAAAAGACAATGATTTAACATAACTGTAATAACCAGATCATATAGTTAACTCATACAGGAAAATTTTCAATGATTTATTTTGATAAAAATTGTTTATCAATCCCTTTATCTGTAAATCCCTCCATCTTTGGACTCTTTAAATATTTTCATGTAAAGATTATTTATCCTAAAGTCTGCCCATGAAAAAATATTTATGAATAATTATAAAAACAATGAAAATCCATCAATATAAGTGGTTATTTTGGTGTTCAAAAATTGGTGTTCAATTTTTACTACTATGCTTATTAAATTAAGTATATAATACTATATATACTGCATTTTACCTTTGTGCTAAAATTTCAGCACATATAGCAATTTTTACTGTGACATTAATGTGTGAATAATTTAACATCTCCATATTTCATTCATACCTGTGTTCTTAGTGACTTCTCTCTCATAGATAGTAAATGTTTTTGGAATAAATGAGTAAATGGATAAAAACCATAATGATAAAAAACAAATATAATAATGTGTACTCACATGATTTAAACATACATAATTTTTATTACATAATGCAACGGAAAGACTCTCTCCCCTACGTGGAGAGCAGTATGATAAACAATATTTATAAAAGTTTTCATGGTCTTCAGAATTAACTGAAAAGCAGTCACCTGTCAGTGATTTTATTCTGGATCAACCAGTTTATGAAGTCCCTGGTGGCTAGATTATCAAGAACTGTGTTCATCTCATCAGAGAAAGAACCATCAGCATGTCTGCGGCCAAGTTCTTCAACAATGGCGACTTCTTCTGGAAAACTAAGAAAATGAGAATTAAAATTAGCATTTTATTAGACATTTTCAGTAAATGCTTATGAATTGTCTACCATTGGTAACATGCACAAGTGTCATTGAGAAAACAGTAAAGAATTCTGCTTATAGAGGGCCTACTATGAAATGCCTCAAAAACCCATGTGAACAGGTGACTATTGGGAAAGTATAAAGTAGTAGGGCTGTGCTCTGCAACCAAGCCTGTGTAACTCTATGTCCTTTTTAATATTTCTAGCTGCTTCAAAGATTTTAGTATATTGGCAATACAGAAGCTATCGTTGAGACTATTCATTTGTCTGTAATTCAACATAATATATCATATCCCATAAAACCAGAGATTGTCAGAACAGTCTTGTAAAATGTACTATTAAGGGATTAAAGCTTGGTATATATTAGACTTTTTTTTTTGCTGGCTTCTAGTAGTAGACTTTTTGATATTCCTTTAAAATACTATAAAATATCCTCAAGTGTAAGCAACTATTTTACCATTGGTTTTGTAAGTTAGATTGTTAATGTTTTAAAAATCAGCCACAATACTAGTTCCCTTTCATCTTGAGATCTTGTTAAGTCTCAATAAGCTTGTTCTAAATCTAATTTAAAAATCAAAGTTGAACATAAATTTCCGGGCTCTCATATTTCAAATGCCAATTAAATGGTCACAAGAAAATGAGATGGTTCAGGGATCTGTTTGGTTGTGTTAAGAACCAAGCAAGTAACAGTCTTAGTCTCATTTTCAACTTTGATTATTTAATGGGTATCTATATGATAGCCCCATAAAAAGTTGTTGTTAAATACATGAATATTTCTGCATATCTGTACTTTATTGTTTTATTAAAATGTCTTACATATGGTTCCTTGCAATCTTCGTCACATTTTTATCTGTTTGTTGATAAATAAATATGTGTTGATCACATATGTAAATACTTAAAGTCAAACTTTAGATATTAAAAGTTTTATTTAAATACTTAAATATTTAAAGTTCTTGCATTATTTCTTCTTTTTTCTTTATCTCCAGCTTTCCTGGGACAGTCCTAGCTTAAACTTGTCTCAGTGTAGTTATCAAAAGCATTTACTCTCAGAGGCATCCTGGCTTGGACAAGAAATTCATATCTGGTTATAACACAACTACAATGAGAAATAAAAATGTAACCTATGTGCCTCTATTTTAATACTCCCTACCAAAAGTAACATGGACTAGACTTTATTTTACATTGTTTTTCACCAATAGGAGTAATTTCCTGACTTTGTGAGACTATACTAAGTGCTTCTGTATTCCAGACCCAGATATAGATAATTGGAGTCTTAAATTTTCTGCATCAAGGAAAAAAAATGTCAAATAAGAATGTAAAGACTTACTCTCGCCTTCCTCGGCCTTTCACCAGCCAAGCAATGAATTCCTTGGCAGCTTGGCCTTCCAAATAAGAACTTACATCACTGGTAAAGGTCCCTTCAGCATGTCTCTCAAATTCATCATGACGTTTGGCAATGTTATTCCTGAAAGAAATGTGAAAGTTAAATTGAAGATCTGTCTCTTTGGCAATATGGTTCTCACCTTTAAGTAGTGGCAACTTTGGGATTGAGATTCTATGTAGAAAGGGCGTAGAAAGTTTAGGAGTGGCTAGGGATTCGTCTTGAAGCTACATTGCTTATCCGGATTGCAGATTGGTGGGAGAGGGCTAATCACAGTGAAGCAGGGGCTAACCTCTCTTCCCTTCCTGGCATTCCCATTTCCACCTCCCCTGAATATCTCTGCCATTGGTTATTAAAGCTGTGTCTCTTTTACTTTAATCTTGATGGGTAGAGCTGTCTACTGTACTATGCTAGGCATAGGCACAGGCAGCTGTTATTAGTAAATATGGGGTCAGAGTTAGTTAATTGATTCAAGGGAAAGCAAAGGACTATCTCAAAATGTCATCAAAAGGACCACATGATAATGGATTCAAGAAAATGTGTTCTGCTAGCAAAGAGGAAAGCGAAGGAGCTGAGCCCATATCAGCATCGAGTGCGTGCAGAGCACTCTGTGGAGGTGAGCTGTCAGCCGCTCTCCGTCTGCCCAGGATGTGTTAATATTACCCATGCAAGATTTCATCTGAAACACATAGCAGACACTGCCTAGGAGTGAAGATTGCTTTCCATTAATTTACCAAGTTGTGGCATTCCCATTCTAGAAGATGAGGACAGTTGTTTTCATTTTTATAAATTTGTGATTTCTCGCATTTCATTAGTCCTTGGCAGGGACCTTTCCCAAGTTTTGCTCTGACCGTGACAGCCATCTTCTTGCAGTTGTATCCTCCACTTTAAGAAACTTTGGTTACCAACTCTGTTTCTCCTATTCCTCCTGCTTGCTCGAGCGCTCACGCTCTCTCTCTCTCTCTCCCGCTCCCTTCTCCATTCTCTCCAGACACATCTATGTCCTTTTCCTGATTTTCAGATTCCTTCAGCTACTTTGTATGCATAACTGCCTTCCCCTTGTGGGCCACCCTCCAAAAAAATTGTGAAATTCCACCATCTCTGTGAAACCCTTGCGGATAATTTCCTCCAGTAGCCTAGATGCAGCAAAAAACCCCAACACTCTTCAAAGAAAATCCAACATTAAAATGTATGCCTTACGATAGGCTTGTGTTCTTATTTGCTGCCTTCTCCCTTTATGCTGTGCAGCTAGGCTGTAATTTTAAATGCATATCTTAGATTTTATTCTACAAGAAAATGAATGCATCTGTTTCCATTCCTTACCCTTGGCTAGGGGATAATTTAATGTGATCATAGTCATAGGTTTGAACCCCATAAAGGAATGTTATATTTGTTCTATTTTTTTTTTTTTGTAGAAATTAGATTGCTAACCCAGGTCCACAAAAGTCAGTTTTCAATTTTAAGAGAAAATGGGTAGGAAAGTAAATATTGCTAAGGCTGCAGTTGGGAAGATAATTTAAAGCCTATGTCACATTGGAGAGTGCATAAGAGGTTTGGAGGGGTGAGGGATGAGACATTCAGAGGCATAATACAAAGTATAGCATCTTCAACCTTGACAATCATCAAAATTGAAAGTGTTTATGGGCACTATTTGGTGAGTATGATGACTTAAGAAAGTCAGGAGAAATTGTAGGCATATTTAGTATATGTACTTGCAAGTTTTGGACCAGATTTAGACTCTTACCTGTTTCTCTTGGTATTCATCAACCACTGCACGAAATCTTGGGCACGCCTGGAGTCCAGATATTTGCTGTAGTCACTGGTAAATGTGCCTTGCGAGTGGCGCTTGTCTTCATTCATTGGATCAGGCTCATCAAGCGGGTCTGTCTGGGAAGCTGAGAATGATCTGTGAAGAACAGTGATTGGTGCAACGTAAATCTCCCCTTGAGGGTAAACTCACTTGAGAAGCATCTTAACTACAAACCACAGGACCACAAGAAACAGTAATATTTCAGTAGGTAGTTTAGAGAGATCTTGCTTAGCTTGTCATGGGAATCTGATAGTTTTAACATAGTTGAAGACATTCTTATTCCAAATTCTAGTAATGAGTTTCTCAACTGACTTTTTTTTCTTGAAACAGGATTAAATAAACCTTTTTCAACTAATTAATCTACTCATGATTATGCTAATAATGATAGAAGAGAGCAGTGACTTGAATATTTTAAAAGAGTAAAGAATCTCAAATCATTTGGGCAGCAGATTTATGTTCTGAATTCTGTTTCCCATGTATTAATATAAAAATAGAGCACTTGCCTAGTTACATGGTAGCTAATAGTGCAAGGAAGACAACTGAAAGTTCAAAGAAACACAAGAAAGAGGATACTTGCTAATTTGAAATGGTATAGTGAATAATCCATATGCCAGTAACCAACAGTTGGTTGGCATAGTACATATATGGGAAAATAGTCAATGCAATTAGTACTCGGAATGAAATACTATTTTTACCTGTCAAATCAGCAAAGATTAAATACTGGGGAGGAGATTGTGAAGAGCATTTCTATACTGTTGATGGCAGTGTGCATGTGTATGAATTTTCTGGAAAGCAAGTTGGCAAGATATTATAAAAGGTTTAAACTCATTCAAACCCTTCGACACAGAATTTCTACAACTAGAAATCTATCTGAAAAAAATTGTAAGAAATGTAGGGAAAAGTGTATATGTGAAATGTTATTTGCAACATTCTTTGTGATAAAATTTGAAGACCTCTCAGTGTCCAGTAGAAGAAGAATAGTTAAATAAATATTATACATTTATGACATGAAGTAGTATGCAGCCTTACATTACATCTACATTAAATAGAAATTTGTAATCATATAATAAAAAGCTAATAGTGCAGTGTTAAAAGAAAAAGCATGATGCAAAACTATATAATGATCTGAGGGATATTTATATACAGCATATATAAAATACGGGAAAGTAATATACCAACTTTTTATTTTGAATAATTTTCTTTGGACAGTGGAATTATGAGTACTTAAAATTTTTTGCATATTTTTAATATTTTCCATCATGAACATGTATGACTTTTACAATTAACAAGAAACATGTTATTTTAAAAAGGAATAAAAAAGAAAAAAGAATTGGTGTGAATAATTAAAATAACCTACTATGTAGTGTGTGAGTAATGAATGGGAAAATAGGATCATCTGAAGAAATCAAAGAATTGTAATTCCCCATGTACATGTTTTTCAACATTTCCCGCCCCTTTAGTTATGAGATAACATACTCTATACTTAAGAAAAGTCTGCCTTTATCACAATGCCACTTTAAACATTCAAAAATCGTGCAGAGCATTTACTTTAAATTGCTGAGACCCTATTCATTAATCAGTTTCACAGGCTTTATTCTAACCATAATGCTATGTTAACTCAGATCTAGAGATTTAATACCTGGATTTCTCCTCTGTGTTTTGAAGGGAACGTTGCCAGGTGCCTTGTACCAGCATCACAAACAATCCAGCCACAAAGTAAATGCTTTTCATTTTTGCTGCCTGTCAGAACACAGAGTGGGGGTGGGGGGAACAGACAACCATATTGAAACATGTCAGGCTAAATTAGTTTGATTTTGACTAGGTAAATATTATAAATCGAAAGAAAAAGCTAGTTATCAATTTTATTGTGATTATATTTTCAGCTGAATTTCAAATAGTGAATTATGTTATTTCCCCAGATTTTTTGAAGGCAAGAAAGGATACAAAAGATGTATTCCACCCTTAAGCTTTTTCATTAATGTAGGACACTTCTGTTAATGATTAGAAGGCTCATTTCCAGACTGGAAATTAAAAATGTCCACAATAAACATTTAAAATACCCACTGTAGATGATATGCTACATATGGTTAGCCTGAATGGCACTTTATCCATCATGCCACCCCCTTCACTATCAGTCTGGCTTTCAATTAATAGTCCTCCACTTCCAGGCATTTACATTATACTGCATTTCAACCATCTTAAAGCAGCCTCAGGCTACAACTTGGCATACCAGCTGTCGGTTCAGATGTATTATTCATTTATATTTTAAATAGTGTAACTTGGTCTAGACTTTGTAATTATAAAGCGGCCAACAGATTTGAGGTATTTTAGGGTGCTTTGACCTGTTCTAAATTAAAGGGAAAAAATCATTTTAAAGACAAGTAATTTGCAACAAGAACTAATGCTTCTGGCAACGTGAACAATCACGACTAAGAAAACCAAGAGATCACTATCAAAAAGAAAATTAGTGCTTGCTTCTGAAGTCTTGGAAGTCCCCAGGTTGGTTTATGATTGGACTTAGTCCAGGACGTGTCATTCACTGCAAGTGACACCACAGACCTGGTTGTAGGATACACCTGATTGCTTGTCCTTGTATCACAAGCAGATGCCCTGTGAAGTCATAGGATGCCAAGGACTTGACAATGCATTGTGGATGGGGACTGGGACCAAAGGGTTGCAGGGCAGAATGTCCCCACAGAGCAGTTCTTCTATTTTCTGAATGGAAACCTCAAGTCCAGTATTGTCATGGGCTTCTCTCTGCTACTTTCAAACCCAACAGTGTTGCTTTTTTTTTTTTTTTTTTGAGAAGTGGCCATTTCAATTTGATTATGCTTATCCATAAATAATTTGAATGAGTATTTTTAGCAAATGACATTTGGTTTGGAATAAGGATTTTAAAAATATTATCATTTTAAACTATCAATTTTTTCTTTAATATCCTAGCCATATTTACTATCTATCTCTGGCACTAAACCATAGAGGCTGTAATACCTGCAGTGGTAATTTTTTTCTTTAAAATTTTAAATTTTTGTAGATTAGGTGACCAATTAGATAAAGTAACATAATAGGAATTATATATTCACCTTTCTTGATTCATCAACATTAAATTACTAATTTGGCATTTTGTTATGTTTCAGTTTAGCTCCTTGGCAAACTTTGGAAACCTTGCCATATATTTAGGTAGTGTTTCTGATTATAACTCTCAATTATAATATCTCTCCTTTCAGGAATATTTAAAAATTAAAGAAAACACTTGTATTTAAGATTATGCCACTATTGGAAAGTTTTTTGTAAAAAACTGAAAACTGTCAATTCAGTCCCAAGTAATTCCTTCCACCCAAAGTCCCTAAAGGTTTTGCAGTATCTCCTATTATGTTCCATTCAGGCAGATTCAGAGCAGGTGTGATTCTGTCACTTTGGGAGCTGATGAAAGAACAAACAACCATAAAGAAATGAGCATTTGATGTCTAGTACAAGCAATCAAATGAATTCTACTGAAAGAAAGAACTGACCTTTAAAATCTCATTTATTCATTTTGTGAAAGTCTATGGAATCATGAAAAAAGTTAAGGATAGAGTTATTTAATTGTTTGAATACTAGTGCTGAGAAAGGAAATGTTTGTTATTTTAGTATTAAAATCTTATTGAATAAGAAAATAACTTCCAATTGCTTTTCCCTTCTTTAGGTAATCTAAGGAAAGTCTGCCGTTTTGTAAGAACTACAAATTTCCGCTCAAATTTAAAAGGAAAATACAATAACAATAAAATGTAGAAAGTCTTTTAGAAAGACTAATCTTAGATCTAGGGAAGAAGATATTATATTGTATCCCTAAATACATTGGCATTATAGGATGCCTAAATACTTTTTAATCTGGTAAGCTCATTTCATCTAATAGGTCCTCAGCTTGCATGGGAAAAAATAAGCCACTTAATCATTTATTCCATTGAGGGTCTTTGTAAATTTTTTCTTTGTCTTTAGGAGCTTAACTGAGTACTTTAGAATATCTGATTCTTTTTTCTAAAAAGTTGTACTAAAATTTTATTCCCGAGCGTAGCTATTTCAAATTTTGTTACTAGTGGTCCTCAATACACAGTAAATAATTAATCTATGGCTTTGCTTACATCTATCCAAAGAAATCCCCAATAATAGATGATACTTGCTCTCTGCGCCAAGTATGCTGTCTTATTTACAAAGAGCTGATTTCATGGACTTTGATTTTTTGATAGGCTTTTCATAAGAAATTTGAATATTTGAAAGATGATATTGAATCTGCTCTTTTGGAAAACCAGAAGTTTTAATTGTTAAAGAGAAATTGCTGTTATAATCTCTCTAATGGACAGATTTCTGCAGAATTTAAAAGGTACCTTCTGTTCAAAGTAGAATACACATCTATCAATCCAAGGAAAAATAATTTTTCAAAATGTTACCACTTATTTTAAAATGCAGTTCTCATAACAGTTAAGTCTTGTTAACAGGGGCATTGATTTGAATCTTTGTTTTTCTATTTTATTTCTTTATATTGAATTATTTCTCCGACTCACTTTGCAGCTTCACTGTATTAAAATACATATAAATGTATTTGCTATAATGTTTTTCATCTCAATTCCTCCCTGCGTATTATTAAAAATAAAGTATAAGACGAAAGAATAACACTTTAATTCATAATACTTTGCTCCCTTAAAAATACTGTCCTCAAAGCAGTATTTAAAATTTTACAATCATCCGATATTAATCTTACCTTCGGATACAGCGGAGTGGTACCGAGCAGATGGGGAGAGCGCGAGCCCTTTTTGGGGAGTTGGGATGTGCTCGGTGTCTTGAGCTCTGCGCTTCTGCTCCAGAGTGCACTGCCTTTATGTACTCTCCGGCTCTGTTTAGCCTGACATATTATGCTGACAATATAAATTTCTCATCTGTAAATAATGAGTTTTTATTACAAATGATTTCCCTCGCCTACTCACTTTGCCCATCTGCATTCTATGCGTATGTTGGGTGACAGCTCAGAGCCCAGGAAACTTTTTATTTACTTTTGTGCCTTCTTTTTTCTTTTTTTTCTTTTTGGTTAGGAATGGAAAAAGCATTTTGGAAATTCACCTTTCACTCTTGTTCAGGCACGAAAACCACTTAAGTTCTCTAAATTCTCTAAATTTCAATGTTGAAGAAAAAAGACCTTGAAATGACATAGCCCATGGCAGTCCATTTTGTGTAGGGTCTCATTTGAAGTTCTTACTAGTCCTTTGGTTTGCTACTTAGCCAGGATGAGTTTACCTGATTGTAATAATCAATTCATTCATTCGTCTACCCAAATAGCAAATAATTCATTC
Organism: Avahi laniger; assembly: GCA_963575035.1. NCBI lineage: Eukaryota > Metazoa > Chordata > Mammalia > Primates > Indriidae > Avahi > Avahi laniger. The sequence continues at coordinate 72,637 of CAUYSK010116698.1, read as the reverse complement.
AACACATACTTATGAAAAATCCTCTCATTAATTCCCTCTACATGGAATTTGTGTTATTTTTGTGGGAAATTTAAGAAGGTGAGTTAGACTTAAGGTGTCCTATTTTAATAAATTGGATTCAGGTAGAAAGGACGAAGCACAATGAAATTTAAACATCCAAGATAGGTGAGGCTAATAAGATGGAGTCTAGGCTTTCTTTGTCCTTCTAATGTATATTTAAAGTCTAATTTTACTGATGAGAGACTGGGGTACTAAGTTACAAAGGAATGACATGTGAGGAAAATTGTTGAGATGAGATGCATACTGTCATATTTCCTGATTTTTGTGACCTGCCACAGCGGCCTTTAATAATCTATAAGATTCAGCAGATACGATTCTGGTCACTTTAGAGAAATAGAGAAGTGGGAAATAATCTGGGTAGACAGTATGAGAACTAGTGGCAGCATCATTAGATTTTAGTTTGCTGCTACCAACGAGCCATAAGACCTTGGGCAAATTGCATACTTTCCTTGCGCCTCTGCTCCCTTATTTGTAAAATGAGAGGGTGGATAAATGTCCCTTTGAAAATTAAAATCTTATTCCATATGACAAAATCATCACAATGTTTCCTAAATAGATTCCAGTATTCCAATATAATCAACTTCATGATGTAACCGATGACTTATATGGAAGCAAATTATTGAGGCAACTGGAGAAATATTCCAAATGAACTTAACAGTTCACTTTGTGCATCAGACTAACTGATCGATGTAGAGCTACTTAAAGGCCATAGAGATCAGTTCCATGTGAGGTTGGTAGATGTCACTGAGGGGTTCTTGTGCTGGTGGTTATTGACGGTATGAAGCTTCGCTATTCGAAGTGTGGTCCAAGGACAAGCATCACCTGGGAGCTTGCTAGAAATGCAGAATCTAATGCCTATCTTGTATTTTAACAATTATGGACATATTACAGTTTGACAAGCACAGCTATATAAAATAGCCATCTTACTTTATCGCCTTGATAGTACTGCTGGTATTTTGATCTGAGGACTGCTGCTTGGCACTACCAGCAGAGGGGGTGAAAGAGCAGAGAAAGGTGTCAAGCCTCGGGTCAGTAGAGTGACAAATAAACACAGTAATGGCTTGAAAGTGTAGATTGGTTTAATATATGATTAAATTGTCTTTCTCTCTGGCTACAATCTTTATAAGTATGTTAGCTCTATTTTTGTTAATTGTTCTGGAAGATTCAGTTTTATTTTTTCCTGTTGTCTCTTTGTCCAGTTGTTTCTGTCTGTCTCTGTCTCTGTCTCTCCTTCCTTTTCAGACACTATCTGTTTGTGGAGCAGCCCTAAGAAGGGATCTCTGCAGATGATGTAGCCCATAACACAGGACTGGCAGTAAATACCCTCTCCCAATATTTCCTTACAAAATGTTTTTCTTCCCCTCCACCCAACTTGCTTTCTATTATTTTAGAAGTGACTATCTCAAATTCTTCTGAGAACTTTCCTCTAACTTCACCTCTAGCCTATCAGCAATGACTCTGGGGGCCCCTTAATACCATGATGATAAGCATTCTGAGGATGCAGGAGCATTAATACTCCCGCTGTACAGGGCACTGCTCTCCTTTCTAGGAGGGGCAAATCACGCTTCTTCTTTCTGTATTGTCAGAAATTAAGGCAAACATCAAGTGCAATTTGGACTTGCAGATCTTCCTGCAATGACTGTCTCAACACCAGACTCTAGACTTGGCCTTCAACTCCCATGATTGCAGTTATTTGGTTATTTAGACATGACGCAGGGAAAGTGGTAGCCCTGTATTTATGTGACTAGTGTCATATATGACTTCTTTATGACGCTTAGTACTAAGGACTATTTCCATGGGCTCACAAACTGTGCAGTGGTATGGGGCTGCATGCTTGTCTTAATGTTCTGCTTTTACTATCTTGAAATTCTTAATAATTTTTGAACAAGGCTCCGCATTTTTATTTTGTACTTGGCCCCACAAATTATGTAGCTGGTTGTGCTTAGGACCTCCCAGTATGTGGAGGTTATTGTATGCTTATTTTCTGTAGCTGTTAAGAATACTTAGGTTGGAATATTTGAGAATGGCAAAAATCCAGGTTCACAGTGCACTGTGATTTGCCCACAGACTTGCATTACTCATACGAGTACAAAGGATTATGACCCCTTTGGAAGGCAATTAGGTAGTATTTATCAAAATTGCAAATACCTATAACTGTTGGCCTAGTAAGACTAATTAACTATTCTGAAAATTTATCCCACATGTATTTCTACACACACAACCCCTCATATATATATATGTATATATATAAAATGATACATATACAAGGTTGTGTATAATAGTAACACATACAAGGTTGCGTATAACAATAACCTAATCCAAGGGGCCATCAATAGGGCATTGTTTAGAAAAAGAATGAGGAAGCTCTTTATTTACCAATATGGAAAGACTTCAAGATATGTTGTTAGTTGAAAAAAGGAAGGTGCAGAATAGGTATATAGCAGGTTATCTTTTGTGTTAGAGGTGGGAGGGGGGAAATATATGTTTATTTACCCATAATTGCATTTTAAAAATTGAAAGAATACAGAAGAAACCAATGAAAGCCCTTACCTGTAGTAGGCAGTGTAGAGTAGCGGGGTAGACAGAGATAGGGTGCAAAGAATATTTCTCTCTCTCTCTCTCTTTTCCGCTCTGTCTCTCTCTGTGTATGCATATTAATATATATATATATAAAATGTATGTGGTTTAGATTTTTTGAACTTTTGATTAAATTATGTACTCAAAACAAAATATGCAATTTAAAAAGGAGTAACAGTATGACTACTTTGGAAAAAGGTTAAACTTTAGAGCTAAATTTACAACTACTCTTTGACCTAGCAACTACTCCTGGGTATTTTATTCAAGAGAAATGAACACATATGTCCACAAAAATATTTGTACAAAAATGTTCAAAGAAGCTTTAATTACAATAGTTAAAAACTGGAAACCACAGAACCACTCTTATCCATCAATAAGAGAAAGAATAAACAGATTGTGATATGGAATTCATACCATGGTATACCACTTAACAACAACAAAAATGAACCAACAACTAATGCAGGCAGCAACATGGGTGAATCTCACAGACATTATGCTGTGTAAAAGAAGATGGTCACAGAAAACTATATACTGTGTGAATCCATTTATAGAAGTTCAGGAATAGGCAAAACCAAAGTTAAAAAAAATCAGAACTGTGGTTGTTTCTTGGAAGAGGATGGGAGAGAATTGCCAGGGAGGGGGAACTTTCTGGGGAGATGGAAATATTCTATATTGTGATAAGGGTATGTGTTACCAGGTTTATCCAATTGTCGAAATAGTACAGCTAGGATTTGTGATTTTTAGTTTATGTAAATTTTACCTAAAAGGAACAAATGAACAGTTAAAAAAAAAGCCTGAGGTGTGGGTGGAGGTACAGATGATACAAGCGTAGCAGAATTCTGATGATTGTTGAAGTTGGCTGATGAATAAACAGGGTTTATTGTGCAGTTCTGCTCATTTTATGTATGTTTGAAATTTTACATACTAAAAAGTTGAAATAAAATGATCATAAAATGATCACGGGGATGGGACATCAGCACTAATGAATTCAGTTACTGAGTATTAGCTCCGTAAAGTAAGCAAAGTTCAGAAACACCTGGTGGCAACGAAGCCCGGAGGTAAAATGGCAGCACAGCCGGAGGTAGAGGAAATGAAGGCAGAGAGATGGAGCTGCCATTTAAAGGTAATGGAATCAAGATCGCAGCTCCCTTCTTCTCAATATTATTCAATACCTGTCCCTAGGTTACACCTCAGCTCTGTTAGATAAAATGTCAGTAGTGACCAGTCAAACTTTCCTGAGGGGTTTGAGGTCCATTTTCAATCTCAGAGGTAATCTTAATATACCGTGCTCTTTCTAGGTTAGCACACTCTTCTCCGTACCAAGGATCTTCTGAAAAATAGGTGGTGAGCCTTCAAAAGATAAAACAATAACAATTATTATTATGAAAAAAATTATGTATAACATTTGAGGGAAAAGTTATTCACTAATTGAGATTTTTTTTTTTTTACCTTTGAAGATGGTAGAGGGTCACTTAACAGCAGCCTTTGAAAATTTAAAAGTTGAGTACATAGAATATAATAATCCACTGCCCTTCACATCTCTTATGAGTGACTTAATGGGCTTGGGGGAATCCAAGGGCAATAAAGGAAGAACTTCCAGGGAAGTTCTGAGTTTGCCAGAGGATGTGAGAAATACCCTTCCTGAGAGATATTTAAAAATCAGTTCATGACCCATCCATCTGGAACGATTCTGAGGAAGCCTGCTGGGGTAGGGGGAAGATTCCATGAGAAGGTCAATGGCCAGTCTTCCCGCCCTGAGGCTCCAAGACCCTGTAGACAGCCCGCTCACAAGTCTGTGCAGGGGACCGTGTGGCATCCTGGCTTTGCATTCGTTGATTTTATCTTTTGCAAGATCCCTGGTATAATGAGATGTTTAAAATTGTTCTAAGTTTCAGTTGTTATTTTTATTTCTAAAGGGAACAAGAAAGAGAAAGAAAACAAAATCATATTTGTACAAAAGAATCTTATCTCATAATTTACAAGCAGAATATATATTTATATGTATAAATACATATATATCATTGAATACATGTGTTATGCTACTATTTTTTGCATATTGTAGCTATAAAAATCAAACCATATGTCATTACACTTATCCAACCTCTTGCTCATCTGGAAAGACTTTTTTCTTCAAGCTTCTAAGAGTCTTTAATGTGAACCAATTAAAACATTGCAATTTTTAAAGTCTTCTGTAAAAGGAAGTAACTTTAGCCATTAGGAAATTTAAAATTTGAAATCTGTACACTAAAAAAATGCAGAAAATGCAAAACAGGATTATAAACACTTTTCCTATTCATTATGCCTTATAATCAGACTTGCCCCCTGCCTGAAACTTGTTCAGTGTTGCCAATTCATATTTTATCAGATGTATTGTAAAGATATGCTCAGTTTTCTGATGATATTGAAATGATATCAATAGAGGGGAGAATAATTTATAAAGCTTTCTAGACTATTATCCTATTTTTAAGCAAAGCTTTACTTAATTTATTATAATTCATTGTTTGGCTATTTTATTCTTCAAACCTAGAGAATGAATTTCTACATTTTCATTTTGGAATACATTACCAAAACAATTTATTTCTGCAGTCAGAAACATTTCCATGGCCAGATGTCCTCTGTACTGTGTTCTAATGCTGACTTTTGCTGAAAAGCAAATCACTGCTTTGTTGCCATGTTGTCAGAGGATGCGGAAACTGACTTTTCACTCCCATTTTAATAAAAATCCTTTTCTCTCCATAGAGTACAGTAGATTATTAACTGTGAGCCCTTTCTAAGGCTGAAGAAAGATATTCTCCCTCCCTCCTTTCCTTCTCTCTCTGTCATATATCTGGTCCATGATCATCGGCATCCTCCTCCATAAACATTGATCGACCAAACTCTGGAAGTCAAAGATGACGGCTTTTACGCCTTTATTTAGGCCCTCTTCCCCACAAATACTAGGCATAATGAATAGTGTAAAAAAAAATTTAAAAAAAGGTAATGCAATGAATATGTTAAAAATTGGTTTGACTCATCGAGCATCAAAATTTAAATCTAATGTTTTTATGGACACTTGTCCTAAATCAATGTAAATGTATTGTTTAAGAACAGTTGGCATTGATGCAAAGAATCAAGTAAAAATTATAAATTCCAAGCTACAGCTGACGAAGTACCTGGGTGATTAGCACATGACACCAACCAGCTGATTAGTTGCTTATATTTTTTTTACCTGGAATTCAAAGACAGCCTTAATTGTAAGCAACAGATTTTAACAACAATGATAATTTGAGTGGAATAGAAAAAAATTTCTATTGTTTAAGGCCACAGTTTTTACAGCTCAGGGATGAGAAGCAAGCCCCCTAAGAAAAAAAAATAGCTGCCATTTTACTAAAAGCAAAGCTCTGTGAGTATGTTACTGTCTAATCTTCACAATACACAGCAAGTTAAATATTTATTTTTGTCTTCATTTTACCAATAACAAGATAGGAGTTTAGAACAGGCAACCAAGTTGCTTAAAGCCACATCTGGATCTGAATACAAAACCACACTGCCTTTCTAGAGCAAGGCTTGGCAAAGTAGTCTGCTAGTTTATGCAAAATCTCCTAAGCTCCTCAGAATCTGCTTTGACTGCTGTCTGAATCCATTCACAGCCGCCAGATAGCTAAGATACCAAGACATCTAAATACTAAACAATTGGCAATTGGGGTATTTCTTAGTTTAGTTTTTTTTTTATGTGTATGATTCAGTGGTTTTTAGTACATTCAGAACGTTGTATAACCATTACCACTATCTAATACCAGAACTTTTTCATCACCCCCAAAGAAAACTACCTACCTATTAGCAGTCACTCCCCTTCTCTCTTTCCCAGCTCTTGACAACCACTAATCTACTTTCTCTCTATGTATATTTGCCTGTTCTGTACATGTCACATAAAAGGAATCACTCAATATGTAGCCTTTTATGTCTTTTACTTAGCATAATATTTTGAAGATTCATCCATGTTGTAGCAGGAATCAGTACTTCATTCCTTTCCATGGCTGAAAATTATTCCATTATATGTATTTACCACATTTTGTTTACTCACTCATCAGTTGCTGGACGTCTGGGTTGTTCCACTTTTTGGCTATTATGAATAATGCTGCTATGAACAGTCATGTACAAATTTTTGTCTGGACTGTGTTTTTAATTCTCTTGTGTAAATACCTAGGAGTAGAATTGCTGGCTTGTATGATAACTCTATGTTTAACTTTTTGAGGAACTGCCAACTGCTTTCCAAAGCAACAGTGGAGATTCCGTTTTTTAAGAATCAGATCCATGAGTTTTGGATGTATCACACGATTGACTTTTCGTCCTTTTCAACGGCTGCAGATTTGACTGAGGGCATTAGAAGAGCATAGGATCGAGAGCCCCGTGGCAGGGCAGGTCTCTGCAAGAAGGGCCCGTCCTTATACTTTTCTCTAGACTGAACTGGGTTGTCAGTAAGAAGGAGGCAAGATGAGCCTGGATGTTTAAAAAAGTCTCTTTGGAAGAGCTGCTCTGCTGAGGGCAGTTGAGCAGGAAGCTGGAAGACCAGAATGTGGGAGTCAGAAAAAGGATTTTCTTAGATTTGAACTGTTTAAGCATTTTGAGCGCTCATGGGGTATATGATAGCGATCTGGAGTGATGAGGGGGTGAGAGCTATGGGTTTCCTCTCTGCTTGGTACAGTGGTATGGTGATGTGAGTGGCAACTGGTTAAAATAAGTATAACTTAAATTTTATTTTTTTCTCTAATTGAGAATGAAAACATTCCTTTTATTGGCAATGAAGATGGATCAAAATAGATATTTCTAAAGCACCCAGGAGCCTAATTTCCTGGAATATACTATTCTCTTATACCAAAAGCTTGAGTCTACTAATCTAGAAATGATGCAATAATTATTAATAGATTACTTATACTGAAAATTACTACAAGTAAAGTTTGTTTTTCTTAAAAAAACACAGGGTTGAAAAAAAATTATTGAGGTGAAATTTACATAACAAAATCAACCCTTTAGAAGTAAACAATTCAGTGGCATTTAGTTCATTCACAATGTGATGCAACCGCCACCCCATTAGGTACCAAAACAGTTCCACCACTCCAAAACAAAAGCCCATATTCAATAAGCAGTTTCTCCTCATTTCTGCCTCCCTGCATCCTGTGGGATCTGCTAAACTGCATTCTGTCTCTATAAATTCACCAATTCTGAACATTACACCCAATGAAATCATGCAAATAGCCTTCTCTGTCTGGCTTCTTTCACTCAGCATGGATTAGATGTATACTGTGGTATGCAGCAATACTTCATCCCTTTTTATGGCTGAACGGCATTCCACTGTGTGCATATAGCACAATTTGTTCATCCATTCACCCAGTGACGGACATTTGAGGTTTTTCTACCCTTTGGCTATGGTGAATAATGCTTCTATGAACATGTCTGCACAGGTATAGGTTTGAGTTCCTGTTTTCAATTCTTTTGAGCTTATGTGTAGGAGTGGAATTGTTGGGTTATATCATAATTCTATGCTTAACTTTTTAAGGAGCTGCTGAACTGTTTTCCACATTAGATGAACCACTTTACATTCCCACCTGCAATGTGCAAGGGTTCCAAATTCTCCACATCCCTGCCAACATTTATTTTGTTTTTTAAAAATTATTATAGCCATCTTTGTAGGCATAAAGTGGTATTTCATTGTGGTTTTGATTTGTATTACCCTAAAGACTAAGCATGTTGAGCATCTTACAATGCGCTTATTGGCCATTTGTATATGTTCTTTGGAGAAATGTCTATTCAAGTCTTTTGCCCACTTTTTAATTGTGGCATTGGTCTTTTTGTTGTTACATTATAAGAGTTCTTTATATATTCTGGATACTATACCCTACAAATGAAGTTTTTTATATACATGTAAATATGTACGTACATATAGCTATAGCTACAATACATATATACAAAATGTGTATATAATATATATGAAGTTCTTTTCCAAAAATGAATAAAATGTTAATGATAAAAATGACATATTTTAATAAATTATACATTTTATCAATTACATTAATAGCTTCCATTTTATTTATTTTCTGGGAAATATGACAGAAGAATAATGTGAATATTGAGTTGCTATTTATAAGGTTTATTATAAAATTTTTAACACTGTGATAGAGATTCCTGTTTTTTGTTAAGAGGAATTACTGCGCAAAAGACTCTAAGTGTACATCAAGTGACTGATACTGGGATTTCCTATAGCAGGTTTCACCGGTCATGGCTTTTTCATAAAGAAGATTATGTAAACAATATTTTATGACTCCTGATACTGTAACTTGAAAAAGTAAATAACATAAGCACTCCGGATATGTTGGAAGTGCTTTCGCAACCTAGAGGTGACTTTTTAAAAGCACAAATTGATAGTCACTTAACTAAAAACAGGGGAAGATGTAAAAGACTTATTTTACATGGAATCTTCTAAGTTTTACTTTTTGTTTTTCTCAAAACCTGATCTGGAAGAATAAAATCTCAGGTTTACACGTTCATTGTTCTTTATTTCCGGAGCCTTTGCTTTGGCAGCCTGAGTGCTGCTGGCATGACGCACTAGATGTCAATTTGGGGACCGCTCCTGTGTGACATCGTGAAGGCTTCACCCCCACCCTGGCCCCATCTATAGTTCCAGGGCCATGTGGGAGTTGGCGGGAGAGCAAGTGTGGGAAGACACGGTGCAGGGGTAACATTAGAGCGAAGACATGAAGAAGAAGCACTGACGAGTGGAGGAGAGGTGACAGGAAGATTGGAATGCTAACGGTGTTTTGAGTCCAGTCACGAACTGGATTTACATACCGGATGGCTTGCCTTTTCAGACACTCAGTTTTGCTGGGGCCTGAAACAAGACATCGACCCTGTAGAAGTTACTGTTATAGAAGAAGGCACAAAACTTCATTTTTGAAACCAACCTACGAATGTTTATTTAGCAGTCACTTAATGGCTACTTTATTAACAGTACTTCAATACCAATAATGGCTGATAAGGGCCTGCTACTAGGCTTGCATTTATTTATACTCTGTATCCGACATTTGATTAATGACAGTAATAGGTAACAAAGCCATTTAAAAAGGTGTTCCCTATATTCCTCCGGAATACCTGACACCAGGCACTTGCCAGTATTACAGAGAGGCATGATAGTGGTAGGACCATGATTCAGTAGACTTATGGAATCTTAGGTGAGTTCCATAACTCACACCTTATTTTCCTAATCAGAAATACATGTATTTTAATTTCTAATATACATAGAGTGTTTTTTTTTTTTTGTTTTTTTGTTTTTGAGGCAGAGTCTCCCTTTGTTGCCCCAGGTGGACTGCAGTGGTGTAATCATAGCTCACTGTGACCTCAAACTTCTGGGCCCAAGTGATCCTCCTGCCTCAACCTCTTAAGTAGCTGGGACTACAGGCATGCACCATCACACCCAGCTAATTTTTCTATTTTTTGTAGTGATGGAATCTCACTGTTGCTCAGGCTAGTCTCAAATTCCTGACCTCAAGCAATCCTCTCACCTCAGCCTTCCAGAGTGCTAGGGTTCAGGCGTGAGCCACCGTGCCTGGCCCAGAGTTTTGAAAATTAAATGAAATAATATATACAGGACACCTGGTATACAGTTCACATCTAAAATAAAGCAACCAAATTATTACTTAAAATAGAAATTGATACGCACAGGCCAAATCTGGCACACAGATGAATTTTTTCTACTCATAAATTAGTCATCAAGGTTCAAACTTGAGAGAGAGTTTACATTTAAAAATCCAGTTTTCTGGTTTCTTTTACAAAAGTCAGAAGGTCTGGCAACAATAAGCTTATTTTTTTTAGTGGTAACAGTTTGAACTCAGAGTTGTTATCCCTTTAGATGTGCTCACCAGCTCACCAGAGTCCCACCTTAGTTTAGCAGGGGCCTTGCTGACCCCTTCTTGTGTTGCTTCGTTCGTTCTGATTGCCTGCCTGGCCTCAGCAGTTGCTTGAAATTGGGAGCTATACTCCAAGGCATCTGTCACATTTCTCCAATACAAGATTTCCAACTATCAATTTAACTCATATAAAATCAGTCTCAACAAGGAAGACAGTGGGTGGTGACGGTAATGGCAAACCCCTTGGGAACGTTATCACACCTGGATCAAGCCAAGTGCCACGGTGGGTCCCTGGCCTCACTTCTACTGCCTGCATCAGGGAGAACCCTTCAACCTCGGTGTTTATAACCAAGCATTTGCTATCCAACCAAGCATTTCCCACCCTATTCCTATAAATAGAGCTTCAAAAGAGACCCACGTGAGCTCCATATTGAGAGAAAACAGTGTAACCTCTGTAATCTCAGAAGATGCTGAGATCCAGAGGAGAGAGGAGTAAATTAACACATGGGATTAATTCCTATGTATCCAACACACAAGCCTCAGCTTTTTAAAGAATGATTTAGGGTTTAGGAATTGCCTTGCACTATCCCCTAAAGGCACACAAAAGAATTCTTAGGTCTCGCAAAGCGTGGTTTGAAAGCCATGAGGTCTAGCCTGGAAGCTGTGGCACACAAAGGGAGTAATTGAATCACAGGAAGAGAAAGAGCTCACCCGAATTGTGAGCATTAGAATTCAATTCTCTTGATTCTGTTTGGCTGTTTTGCAGGTACACAAAGGCCACACTCAGTTACATCAATGGGATCCTAGAAAGTTTAATTCACCCACGTTGGATGGTTAACAAGAAAAATATGATCTAAAATGCACAACTTTTAGAAAGTGTACATCACTGACTTATTTTTTATAGCTCCAAGCTTAAAACATGATTTTAAAACAACCAACCAACCGAACTTCAAGGGTTAAAATGATGACCTGATCAGGAGATAGAAACAGTATAATGCATGAGTATCCTTGCTTTAGAATGTAAAAGAAATCATTAGTACTTGAAAACTATTAAGTAAAATATATTTTAAAACTAGTTTTTTTTTTAAATAAAAGCTGCTAAAGTAATCAATAACATTCAGAGATTTATTTGAGTCTTTGCAGCCTGAACATTTTGTGCCAAACTTCCTCAGTCTGCAGTGTCCCGGTGGTGATTCATCTAGAGGCAGCGAGTATCTAAGTTAGGACAGTGCAGTAGGCTGTTTCCATTTCCTAATCCAAATTATTTTTGTTTCAAAGACCAACTTCTTTTAGCTATCTGGCTAAAATTCATGTCCTCTCTAACCCTACTCTCCTGACCAGGCTGCCTGCTGCCCAGGGATTTTTCTTTCTTTTTGCTTTGAGGGGGACAATAGCAAGTTCCTATTGCATACTAAGTTCCAGATAGGGTGGATGTGATTCCACTGTAAGATTGCACATAAGGATTCTAGTTCTGTGGGCTCTTCTATCCAAAAAAGCTGTGGATACATTCAGCAAATATTTCTTGAGCTCCTTCTCTTTGATACCTAATTCCAGGTACTGTCTAGAACCTGGAGGCAGAGAGGTAAAAAGACAGACAAGCTCTCTGCTCACAGGGAGCTTGTATTTGAATGGCTGAAAGAGGTAACAAAGACATGCAACAATGAAATAATTTCTGATGCTCCTAAGTGCTATCAAGAAAACGAGATGAGATAATGTGGTCGGAAGTCTCCGGCTGTGGTGGAAGCAACGCTAAATCCACTGATCAGGGACATTCCCTCTAAGGCAGTGACATCTGGGCTGAGAGCTAGATGAGAAGGATGTTGAGAAATGGAAAGAAGTTCTAGGCCCTGAAACAGAAGTAAGCTTTGTCTGCACAAAACCCAGAGAGGAGGCCAGAGTTTGGTGGGCAATGGAAGAATGGTGGAGAGAGAGGCAGAGAGGAAGGCCCTGTCTGTTCCCTTAATGTACACATTGCGCTTGCAGTTCGTCTTCCCCAAAAGTGCTTCAATCATGGCCCTCAAATAACAGACTCCTTAGATGCTGAGATACAACGATGAACGACTCAAGGTAAGTACCAAGGTAGATGAGCTTCCTTGGATACGTATGACTTCAAAATATTGGTTATTCCTAAAAGGCCACTTTATTTTAGATACACGTAGAGAATGAGGGTTCTGACACTTATACTTAATGCACTGATATGGGAAAGAAACTATTGGTTTCTGACTCAAACTATTAATTTCTTGAGAATTAAATTTTTGAAAATAGCCATTAAAAAGTGGTTTATGTATCTAACAAACACCTACGAAATACAAACTACATGCCAGACACTGTTAGCTCTACAAATGATAACTATTTTAAACCTATAATCAACTCCATAGGGCAGGAACTATTATCTTCATTTCACATACAAGGAAACTGAAGTAGAGAGAACTTAGGAAAATTGATCAAAGTTCCCCAGCTAGCGTATTACTGAGCCGGGATTCAAGCCAGGTAGTCTGGTTTAGCCTCTAAGCCCTTACCCACTACAGTGCTGCCTCTAAAATGCTCTCTGCTGACTATGTTCTGTTTAAAAGATTGACACGTGAGCTATATTGTATTTCATTTGAAAGGCAGAAATTTGTAATATTGCAAAATATTGCTTTAATCTTCTGAAGGAAATGAGAGAGCAACATTGTTTCTTATAGGTATACAAAGCACTTGTGTTTATTGAAGCATTATCACTTTTTAATTATCATTTCTCAAAAGTTAGAAATTTAGCTCAGTGCCAAAACAAAAATATGGAAGGAAATTTTATGACATCTAAAATTTTCTATTATGTCCACGAATATCTGAAAGGATGTTTCAATAACAAACTAAATTGTGTGAATGGATAGTTTTTTAACATGAAAATTATTATTTTTTATATTCTATTAAATATTTATTTAAGATATTTTTTCCAAAAATTCACCTTCTGTAGCAATGAGATAAATTCCTGCCCCCTAAAATTAATGGCTAGCAAAGATGCTTCTGTCTTTGCTTGTCAATGAACAGTAATTAAAAAAGAAGGAAGACGAGTTGTCAAGCCGTTGTGGCATGACCTTGCCTTGATTGTACCTCTCTCTTATTCACAGGATACAGCCTGTCTATAACCACAGAGCAAAGCAGAGAATGCAGTACCAGTGAATATTTGTTAAAACATACACTGTCAAAGAAATTTTAAAATAAATAAAAAATGGAGTATTAATTAGAAGCCAATGGAATAAAATCATACTGCTCTAGCTTGCCAAAATATTACCTGTGTGTCAAAGAGAAGTGTTTGTGACCAGCATGTCAGTATCGCATGCCAGTAATCAGAGCAGGTGGTCATTAGAGGCTTTTGCTAGAAGCCAGATCGTTTTCCCCATGAATAGCTTGGTAAGATCCAATCATTTATTTCTCCCTGAATTAAAAATTATTTCCACTTCCAATTGCCAAGGTACCTGTCCATAATGCCAAGGAAGTGTTTTAGCAGTTCTCCTTCACAGGCTGAGAATGATTTACTGCGTTCAGAATTTTTCAATCTGTTTTATTGGATAAACTCAAAATATCTGCTTTATTGGATAAATTCAAAATCTCTGTTAGGTGCCTTGTTTCTTCTTCACAGACAGCATAATTGAAAGCATTGTTTTGGTAGAATCTTCTCAGAAGACCACATTATCACCATTTAAATTAGCCCTAATTCATTTTACATTTGCTTATTTTACTGTTAACTTTCCCAGAACTATTTTTTTTTTACAATTAGAACATCTGAATTTTAATTACATTACCATCAAGAAGCTCATTAAAGTCACTTAATTGGCAACATTTCCAAAAAAACCTTAGCTGGGTTTAATATATTTTAAAGAGTTACTGTCAAAGTATAATTTCACCATTACAAACAGCTTGGCAACAACATTTGCATAAAGATCTGTCAGTTTCTGAAAAATGCTCAAATGTTGGGAAAATCAGATTCGTTAAGTCGCCTTTACTGAAACAGTCTAGAAATGGAGAAATTGTCACATATATTCATCTTTGTAACCCCTGCAGTACCCAGAATGCTACTATGCACAGCATAGGTATTCAATAAATGTTTTTTGAAGGAAATAAATAACACATTTCATAAATGAAAGTATGTTTTTTAAAAAATTTAAAACCCCAATAAAAGTCCTCTCATTTGTGTTAGATTTAACCAAATACTCATTTGCTTGCTGCTTTTTTTCTTATTCACTTTAAGGAATATTAGATGGTCACTTAGAATTTTGAAACCTTTTTAAATAACTCTAAGGTCAGCATTGTGGGACTACAGTTTGAGATTATTTTTAGAAATGAATTGTTTTATAGTTTCCTTCTTATACATACTAGAATTTTTTTGGTCACCTATAGTACCTAAAACAGTGGCTTGTAATTGCATTCATTGAATCAATGAATGAATGAAAATCTCAAGTTTGTGATCTGTGAAAGATGATTATGCTTTGCAGCTTCAGTCAGGATCTTGGTTACCCTCCTCCCCAAATCTCATATCTAAGAATAAAACATGGTAAAAGGCAATTATTACTGCAATCTAGCTTCTTACAAATAGAAAAGACAAGATATTTTTTAAGCATCCCTTTTAGTTTGGTATCTTCTCCATACAATCTCTTTATCCTTTATGCACCTTTTATCTTTCAAGCCAAAAGAAGAATCTAGCAAAGCTGGATAAAATATGAACATTTTGAAAAATTGCCACTCAGGTTGCTGTCTTGCTCTCCACTGCATCCTCAAGGTCTTGTACAGTGTCTGGTATACAGTCGGACTCAATAAATGTTTGTTGAATGAATGAATAAATAAAGGAACACAGGCGGAGAGTGTTGAAGAGGACTGGAGTGGTTCTACCTGAGGGCGTCAGAGAAGGTTTCATCAATAGTCATATAGAAAGCCCGAATCTGCCATGAACACTGAGACATTCATTCATTCAACAATTGGTGAGTTTCTGTGATATGCCATGCTCTAAGTCATGGGCTATGAAGATTTCTCTAGGGCATTATGGTCCAATAGCACTTTCTGTGATGATGGAAATGTTCTACCTCTACTGTCCTGCATGGTAGCCACTAGCCACATGTGGCCACTGAGCAGTGAAATACAGCTAGAGTGTCTGAAGAGCTGAATTGTAATTTTATCTAATTTTAGCTCATTTAAATTTAAATAACCACATGTGGTTCTTGGCTACCTACCCCTTGGGCAGCGCTGCTAAGATTTCACAGCATGTGGAGATATGGAAGGATGTATTTGAGGAAATAAAGGATCTATGGAGGCTGGTGTCGGGAGAAGGGTTTGGAAAATCTGCATGGGGACAGATTGTCAAGGGCTCTATGTGTCACACAGCTAAATTTGGAAATTATTTTGTAGACAATGGAGAATCACTGAAGTTTTCCAAGTGGGAAAGTGACATGATTAGATTTGTCTCTTAGAAGTTGCCTCTGAGGCAATGGGAACAAAAGCCTGAGGTGGAGACCATTTACTGCGCATGGATATTAGAATCCAGCTTTGCAAATTCCACAAAGGCAGAAAATAAGCTAGAGGAAGAAGATTTTTGTTCTTTTTCCTCTTTGTAATGACTTTGTGATCTCCCCAGATAAAGTATTAGGAAATGACTTGGTTATTCTCCTTTCCCTAGTGGATAATGAGAAAACTACAAGGAAATCTCCTGGGCTTGCTTCAGAGGCTGCTCTGAGCAGAACAGAGAGAGAAGGTGGTGGTGTCCTTCACCCTCAGTGCATCAGCCATTGCATGGAGGTGGACAAGAGCAGCTGTAGCCAGTCCTGAGTCTGGGGAGGTGTCATCCTGGATCCCTGACCACCACAAAGCATCCCTTCCTGACGTGGGAAATGGGGCTGTGTGGCCTGGGTGGGAAGCATGGTTTCAGAAAGCAGAAGTGGCAAGAGTGCTGGACTGAGAAAAGCCCAAAAACTCTAGAGAAGACCATGATCTATGATCTCTGAAGCCCTTCTTGCTCTAATGGTCCATGCTCATTGGTTCTTCTGGCCATAGAACATGAGAGAAGGCAGGAATGTATTCCACCTGCAACTGGAAAGTAAAATCAAGCTAGGGATGGGGAGAAATTATCCAGGCAGTCCAGAGCTAGGAATCATATCAATGAAAGGTCTCTGAGACAGTGGCATGGTGGATACTTCCAACATTCATTCAAGAAATATCATCTGGTGATCTGGTATGGATCTTTTTAATTCTGTGGCAATCACAGAGGTGGCAGGCCATCCATAGTTTCTAATTGACAGTTACTGGCAGAACATTGCTTTTGGGATTGCAGGCTTTATAGAATTTTTTTTTCCAAAATGAACTTTACAATGCAGAACTAAAACCCCAGAAAGATCTCATAGATTCAAGAGTTTCCTCTCCAGCCATTGATGTCCATTTTATTTATTTTTGTATTGTTTTGTTTAGTTAGGTTATGGGTTGGCAATCTGAAAGTAGTTACCGTTACTAATTCTAAAAAGGGATTCAAAATAGGAACATTTCCAACTTTGAAGCATTTCTTAAAAGGAGCCTGAATTCAAAAGTCTGACTTTATCCTTATCAAATGCTTCTGGCAATGTTGAATAAATCTTCTGGGAGAAATGCAATAAACATTTCTTGGAGGGACAGTGTAGGGTACAAACATCTCAAATGTGATTCATTGCATTCTCTGAACAATGCTTTTGCCTACTGTGAGCTGTTTGTTGCAGCATCTGGAGTTCTCCTTACAAAAATTCAAAACTGCTTCTGGATTCTTCTCCTCCATGACCACCCTAATATTATTCACGTACTTGCCTTGCACAAGCACTTCTTTCTGTGATAGAACCTGGAACCTGAAATCAACGAACACAGACAACATAATAGCACTTGAACTCCTGATTTTATTTCTTTTCCTCAAACGAACAGGTGATAAAACCCTGTCTGTGTCCAAAGTACAATGAATGGCTCCCTTTGCTCATCTTTTTTTCACAGAGTACCAGAAAATGTAAACAATATTTAACTTGAACTTCTGAGTCCTCTTCGTTTTTTACCAGCCTTTAGAACAAAATTCATTTGTTTGTTTATACCAGCACTTTACGACATAAAAAGTAAAACAAGCAAACGGTCTGAGACATGTATATGAAGTTTTCAGATTGTGATGCAGGCTTGCAACTGCATCATTTTTAGTCTGACAAAGAAAAGCATTGCTTCAGGAAGTGGGTCATATGAGTGTATAAATGGTTCGTGGACAGGCCGGACAAGCCGTGGTTCTGGTCAGAGTACCACTGAAACACAAAGAGAGAAGCCTGTTTTATTCCTGCAGCCACAACATGCATCTACTTTGACTTTTTCTCTGCTCTCAGGACCTGATACATTTTCTAATATTATGGGGAAATTTTTGCCAGAGAACCTTTGAAGAAGTATCATAGCTTACATGTAAACATTTAGAGCAGGAAGATTTAAAGAGCTTTTCTTAAACTCCACTACCGTTTCATATTCCTTAACTTATATTTTAGATCTCAGTGGCTAAACTTTCACAGCTGCCAGCATTCTGAAGGGTCAAGGTCGGAAGGCCTGGGTGCCAGAATTGGTGTGTTGGGTCTATTACTTTGCTTCTCTGGAGCTTGGGTTCTTCATTTGAAGAACAAAGGGGTTGGATTTGATTTTCCCTAAGAATCCTTGTAGCTCAAAAAATCCATCAGGCTTTTAGCCTGTGAATCTAATTTCTCTCTGTTGTAGAAAATCCACAATATAATATATCCACATATAACCGTAAATATCCTACATAGGAGTTAAAATTAGCATTGTAAAAAGAGGGAGATAGTGTTATAGCTTTAAGCTTTATCTTTGGAGAGATGCCAGTAAGATTGTCTTCACTGAATAAAGGTGTCAGTGGTCTTCATGTAATGATATATATTTACTAAGTTGAATTTACTTTGGGAATCACAATAAAAACAATCAGGAAAATCTCACCTCACCTTTGTAATTTTAAAAATTGACATATAATAGTTGTACATATTTTGGGGGTACGTGTGGCATTTTGATATCTGAATACAATATGTAATGATCAAATCAGGGTAATTGGGATATATATCACCTCAAACATTTATCTTTTCTTGGTGCTGAGAACATTGCAATTCTTCCCTTATAGCTATTTTGAGATATACAATAAATTATTGTTAACTATAATTTTCCTGATGTACTATCAAGTACTAAAACTCATTCCTTCCATCTAACTGTAATTTTATACCCCATAAGCAATTTCTTTTCATCTCCCACTTTCCCTTTCCCTTCCCAGCCCAAAAATTATTTTTAAAAACATTTCCAAAAAATGGGGGTCTCTTTTTCTGGATTTTTGTTCAGTATAAGCAATTGAGGGAGAATTTGTGAGGGAAAAGGTAGTTATCGAGGATGACCCCCCTTGCCTTGGCTTTCACTGTATTTTCTTCCCTGTCTCCATTTTCCATTCCTCATGCAACCTGGGTTTTACATTTAGCTCATTCATTCACTCACTCAGTACAAATCCGAGCATCTGTGATGGGCCAGGCATGTGCCAGGTGCTGAAAATACATGGAAGGAAAGGTTCTCTAACCCTGAGTAGAGCTGCATGACTTCAGGGAGCCTTTGAGGTTTCTGATAACACTCTGCAATTGCTTCTTACTAAACAAACAGAATCTTCTAGCTGCTTTGGGACTTCCAGGTTTTGCAGGGACTCTGAGCACGTAGCTGCACTTATGTTCAAACAATTGCAGAACTATTGGATGTTTGAGCTAGAAGATCATTTAATCTTGTGAACTCCTTTAGTTTATATGACTCAACTGGGAACCCAACAGGTGAACTGGCTTGCCTGGGGTCTTTCAGGGAGTTAATGAAAAGATCCAAGATTCATTTGCTAATGTTCTGCCTACTCTACCTTGCAGCTTCGTTGTCAGGTTTTACCAAAGTAATTAAAAAAGTAAATAAAAAATAAAAGCCCTCCTTTTAGCTTGGGGTTCTAAGGCCATGAACATGAGTAAAACAAAATTATATACCATTGCCTGGAAATCCACTTGTGCATTAACCAGAGCTTTAGCAATCTGTGCTGAGTTTTGAAAGTGCACATTATCTGCAACAAAGAGAGAGAGTTAAAGTGCTGCTAAATACCAGAAAGTATAGAGTGACAATGTACTGCCTGGAAATGAACACCAACAATTATCTAGTCATGCATTTGACATTGTCAGCAGTGAGTAATCACACTCAGATATGGAAATGTCCCTGACTCTTAGGTACTGACCCTGAGCATAGGCATAGGAGGATGCTTAATGTTTCTTAAACAAAGTGATGCTGGCTCAGTATTTTTATGTGTAAGAGTCTTGCTTAAACCTCACCATCTGCTGTTCCGTGGATGAGAAGATAGTCTACATTTCTGAAATATTCTGCTCTTGCCATCACAGTTGAATTCTGGAAAAGAGAAAAAAATTAACATTTTAGTTGCTGCAAGTTCTAATAGAAAACTAGCTAAATCATTGTGCAATGGACTTAGCACCAATACTGAAATTATGTATTGCTTTGGTTGATAAATATTTAAGAGTCAGAGCAACACATTTTCATCATCATTTGCATTACTTCCATCTGATTCTTAGTTTGAAAAACTGAAAGTTTATGTGTCATATGTTACATATGAGTGAGACCTTAGGCATAAATGATGCCCGCTCAAGCTGTGTAGGGGCTGGGGGATGGGGAGAAAGTTCAGAAAAAGGAAGGTTAGGGAAGGGAGGATGGAGAAAGAAAGAATAGAATCCGAAAGGAGTAAAATCTTCTCTAGTGATGTGCTTTGCACTTAACAAAAGATCACCATACTTGCTTGGGGACCCAGAATTAAAGCTGTCGACTCTGAATTACTGCTTTAAAATTATTTAGCACTTTTAAAATAAATTAATGACTGCAATAAAACGGGAAATACTTACTTTGTAGTGCTCAAGATTGTCGTCCTTTGTTGGGAGACCCATGAATCTCTCCGTGTAGATAGATGCTATAAAATAGATAAGAATATGTTGTTTGTGTGTGATCCATGTTATTTCATTAACCAACAAGATCTCCTTATTTAGTAACTGTGCCTCGATTCTCTCATGTGGAGCCATTGAGGTAAAGTCTTGCTTCGCTTTGCTAAAATGGTTGGCCTCAAAGAATGTGTGCTGTCTCTGCAATTTGCCTCGATAGGGCTAAAGAATTTGTGGAGGAAGAGATTATGGAGACAGGAGCATCTAAACTGTTCCTTTCTAGGGCTGGTCTTAATCTTTATCACCTTTACCCTCCTGGGGGGAATAAGGAGGAAAAATGACCTGTAGAATGACCTCAATCTATTTTAAAAGAAATCACAAAACCAGCTACCTCTAATACTTTTCCTGGTGTTTTACTTGATCTAGGATCAAAATATGTCCCTCAAATCCACTCTCCCAACCCCTCCCCCCACATATTTTTTTTTTTCTGAATAAAGATTCCCCTGTAAGTCACAATTGTCTTATTTCTCCCCCAATGCAGGGAAGAGGATCTGATAAAAGCTAATTTTTGTACAATTATTAGAGTTACTTCCAAATAATCACCCCGCATTGATGTTAATCATAAAAATAGGCATACACAGGCAGGATACTTCTCAAATATATTTTTCTGTTTCTTTGATTTCTGGAACAATGGAGCTAGCAGTTGTAAACTGTGGCTTGGAGGTGAATTGGTTGGCCCCTAGCCTGACTTTGCATAAAAGGTGCTTAAAAGACAGTCATGCTGTAACTCTGTGCCTGCAAAAACAGAGTTAGCTCTGATTTTAAAGATTTAGTTCAGCAGGGGCTCAAGGTTTCTGGAAGGAAATCAGTTATATTGGATCATGGAAGAGCCCTTTCTCACTTATGAGATTTCTTTGATTGTTACAGTACGATTATAATGAATCATATAAACAACCTTCTTTATAGATTATACTTTCCCTGGTGATGCAGGGGTGAATTTTACTGCATAATTCATTTTCCTAGCAACCTCAAATATAGAGTAATTATGTGTTAAATGTTTTCAGGGCAACATTTATGAAATGTTTCCATACCGTAATACTCCCAGCTGGAGACTGGAGCCACAGCTATCCCGCATTTGAAAAGACCAGTTCCGGATGCAAGGGCCAGTGAAGAAACATAACCTCCATAGGACTGTGGAGACATTGTTATGAGTCAGTCCCAGATTTCTTTTCATAAGCTTTCCTCCATATGTTTATAGCAACTCTACAATCAGGACCGAAGGAAGCTGGGGGATACGGCGAAGGGTAGATTAAATGTCTATTTTGCACTCTCGGCAGCAAGCTCCGCCACACGTAACAGTGATTTCATCTCTAATAAATTAGAAATACTTGGTGTGCTGCTCAGAAGAGACCCCCCTAAAACATGGTAGGGGCAGTTTAAGGGAGAGATATAACTGCAATTTTTCTGCAAAAAAATTTCTTTTTTTCCCCTTATCTTTCCAACTAGGACCTTGCTGGAACAAAAAAGATTTTACTTGAAAGAGATGCACAGAAAAAGGAAATTATTACCAAAATGTAAATATAAGATACTTCTTCACAGTTTGCAAAAGTCCTGTGAGGTAGAAAGTATATCTATGTATTTACTTATTTATTTTCATAATAGAACCCCAAAGGAAGGACATAAGGATCTTTTGGATAATTTAAGACATGGCCAGAGTTTGTGTGTGATGTAGTGGTACATATTCTGTTTTTAGGATTTTTGACATAGCGGTTCAAAGGAGGAAAAGTCATTGGTGTCTTTAAAAACCTTATCTTTCTTCCCAAAAATGTAACGGAAAAGCAAACAAATACAAAAGAGCACACAAATCGCAGAGTCAGGGGTAGGTTTAGCTCTCAATTTCCTTCTCTGAGGAATCGGGAGGTGATTCAGAAATGGGACCCTGTTAACAGAAGGAAATCTCTGCCGATGTCACTTGGAAATCTGAACTTTTTCTAAATATGAAGAAACGGAACAGGGTATCACAATAAGGCTACTTCTCCTCCTGAAATGAAAATTTGGTCCGTACAAACATGCTGTGAGAGAGGTGCTTCTCCTGGGAACGAGGACTAAGCAGTCTTCTGGGACCTGGACCAAAAGAAAAAAAAATGTGTGCACTAGATTGGGAAGTGATTCTCACTGTTTATTCTTGCCCTGATGCAGGGACGTCACTAAAAATCATAAGGGGAGAGAGTGACTCTCCAACGAAAGCCACACCTTATTTATAGGACCTCATTACCACAAATTTCTGGGATTCACTTTCGTGAGGTCAGGACAGATCATATCACTCTTTACCACAGAAAAGTAACTCTTCAGAGAAGAAGAGTAAGAGTGAGCGCAAGAGAGAGAGACAGACAGACAGACAGACAGATGGCAATAGGTCAGTGGCAGGGGTCTTGTTCTCAATCCATGAAGTACAAGGCATGGGAGAACAAGCTAAACAATCCTGCTGAATCCAACAGTTGAATAACACATTTTCGAACTAGCTTATGGTTTTATGTTTCCAGCTCTCGGGAATTTTACTGAGGACCATTAGCTACAAAACACAAAATAAAAGAAGTGGCTCCAATTATGTCATGGCCTCTTTTTATTATATGGGGAGAAGAATTAAAACTTGTTTTAATAGGGGAAAAATATATTTTAAAAACAGAAGAAACATTTGGGTTTGAAAATCATTTTAGTAAGTGAAAATTTCCTATCTGGTTCAAACTTTCACTTATAATATAAAAATCATTTGTTTTGATTAGTAGGTTAGCAACATCTCTTACTGAAATGGAATGTCTTCCCTTCCCTCTTAATTTTAAGTTCAAATGAGAGCAGGGTAAGCCGAAGACTGTTAGGAAAATTATTATCGTTTATTGTTTTATTGGAAAGTGTGTTCACTATAAATAAAAACATTGGGCGCTTCTTCTCCTCTTGTCTTAGAGCAGGAAATAGCATGAAGTGAGACTTTGCATATGGTACAAAGGTTTTTAAACATTCAAAAATATTTGAATTAAAAATTCAAAATCTTAGGAATTATTAATCTGTATTTACTCAGTGATTAGATGATTGTGTTGTATTTAAATAAAATTTTCCTGCTTTTAGAATGAATACAAATTTTCTCTAGGAATGTGTAAGAGCAAAAGCTACTGTGTTAGCAGCACAAAAAAAAAAGGTGTACTTTAAATTCTCAGGCAGCTTGGAAAAGCTATTCCTATTGTAGAAATGAAGTGGGGGAAAAAAGAAAACCCAAGTTGACTTTTTCCTGTTCCCCCATGAGTGGGGCTCCCAGGCAGAGTGGGTGGCTGCTACAAGAAAAGAACCTACAGAGCAGATTGGCCACGAGAATTCTAGAATTTTGTCCTTTGCACTTAGATGCCTTGCCATTTTGTTTAAATGAAGGATAGCTTAAAAAACATTCTTAGAAGGGCACAGAATTTGGAGGAGGGTTTATGGAACACTCTTACTTGAGCCACAGTGCACACTGGAATATTTCACCTACAGGCAGTAAGTGGCTAACATTTGTGTGGCCAATGTTATTGCAATGGTCTTTGTGATCCCACACAATCTGTTTTCCTTGTCTTGCCTCACATCTCCCCGTCTTTTTTTTCCTCTCTTGCTCATTGGCTCTCTTGATGTTCTTCAGACTCTCCACACCGGATCTAGCCCCAGGATATTTGTAAATGCTGTGACCTTTTGCTTGGAATGCTCTTTCCACGAAAATTGGCATGTTTCACTTCCTTCTCTCTTCAAATGTCAAATGTCACCTCAAATGAGACATCCTCATCTTTCTAATTTAAAGTCGTACCAACCCTGCACCATCTTTCTTGTTTTGTTTTGTTTTTCTCCACAGTACTTAATATCATTTAATATTCTATGTATTCTACTCATTTATCTTGCTTATTGCCTTTCACCCCAACCATTCCCAACTCCATACAGGTAGAGATTTTGGCTGTCTTATCAATGAATATATTCCCAGCACTGAGAATTTGATCTGACATACGGTGGGAATAGCATGAATATTTGTTGAAAATATAACTTTGCCATTAACTCATCTAATCCTCAGAGTATCTTGGTGAGGAAATTCTTGCTGCATTTCACAACGAGAAAACTGAGGCTCAGAGTAAACTCACAGTGGCTCTGGAGTCAGTAAGCAACAGAGCTGGGACTCAAACCCAGGACACCTGACTCAGCAGCGCATGCCATTTCCTCTATCCCTAAGTTAGGGCAACCTCTTTTGGGAGAACTTTAAGTTCAGAGTCTAATATAGTCTCATTAGAGGTGCATTTGTCCTACTTTTACATCGTTGATCACACATAGCAATTCAAATTGCTTATAATTAGTCACTGGAAGAGAAAGGAACTAAGATTAAATCATGAACTAATGCTTATTCAACACCACCTGGCTAGGCCTATATTAACAAAGCAAAGCCCAGAAATGAGTCTGTTATTCTAATAATTTAGGCAAAACTCTCGCTGCTCTTCAATTGTCAGAATAATTGCTTCAGTGTTTATTGCATACCAGTGTTTTGCAACCCTGACACTATTGAGATTTGGGGCTGGATAATTCTTTGTTGTGGGGGGCTGTCCTGTGCATTGTGTGATGTTTAACAGCATCCCTGGCCTCTACCCACTAGATACCGGTAGCACTCCACCAGTGTGGCAATTAAAAATGTCTCCAGGTGTTGCAAAATGTCCCCTGAGGGGCACAATCACCCTGGTTAAGAATCACTGTCTTAACCAGATACTTCTTAGGCACCGTAGTGGGCACATAGTGGATAGTTACCAAACAGCTAAAACAAGGGCTACTGGACTTTGGTTTATGTGAGCCAGAAAAATGAAAAGGGAAGATAAAAATGCTTTCCCTCCACCTTGTGAACTGGATAATGGAGGAAAATGAGGGATTTGCAGCTTATTGACCAATTGACTCCAAGAACTTTTGTCTGGTTAAATAGAATGTATTTCTCAGACCACTAAAGTGCCTAGTACTTCATAGATACAGATACTTCCTTCCCTGATATGAAACACAATAATAGCAAAATATTATGGTAATTCTAAATGTCTTTCTCTTCCCCATCTCCAAGTTCTCAAAGGGCCCTGCTTACTATACTGCAAAAGAAAATGCAGGACTGTGACCTCTTCCCAACTGCTACCTCACTGCCTAAGTTCAGGCCTTTGATACTTGTCCCCGGTATCACTGCTCTCCTAGCCCTTTGGCCCATCCTCTTCCCTCTTCCAGGGCCATTCTCCGCTTTGCAATCAAGATTATCTTTCTAAAACACCAGTACCACTCCCCATTAACTTCAGGAGCACTTCTCAGAGAGGTGCCCATGTAAAATATTGTTAATGTGAGGTTTGGGAGGGGGAGGAATAAAGAGTTGTGGGATCAAATACTATTTGGCAGTACCGTGTTAAACAAAATTTAACAAGTTTCTTTACTAGTCCTCATAGAGCCTGTATACACTGCTACGTAGCATTCACGATTTGCCAAATTATTCATAGAACCTTTCCTTGAAAAATCTGTTGCTAGTGGGACACATTCGGGGGGATATTAACTTACAGAGTTACTTTCAATTTAAACAGCATCACAGATGTTTGACATAGCCAAATTTTGTGCTAAATATTTGAGAAACAAAACTAAAATAAGACACAGTCCATTCTCTTGATGAGCTTACATTCTTATGGGAGAAACCAACAGACAAGATAAAACATGGTAATTCCTATTATGAAAAATATAAAGAGCTAATGGAACATGAAGAAAGTTATATCTGAGTTGGGTCTTAAAGAACAACTATGAGTTTTCCATTCTGGAGTGAAGAAGAGGTGGGGAAAGGAAGAAGAGAATGGACATTGCAGGTGCAGGAATAACATGTACAAAATCATGGGAACAAGGAAGCACCAACATAATTTAAATCGCTCACAAGGTGCAGGGAGAAGTGGAGAGAGATGAGACAGGAAAGGTAAGCTGGAGTCAGAAGGTCAAGAACCTTGCATGCAAGGAAATGTATTTGGGCTTTATGTTATGGGGAATGTGGAGCCCTATAAAATAAATGAGCAGAAAAGCAACATGGTAAATATTGTTTTGGAATGATAACTTCATTAGCAACACTGGAACATGTGAGGCCAAAGCACTGAAGACAGTTAAAAAGCAATTAGAATAATTTACACTGGTGCTACCCAACCTATGGTGCATGGACCAACAGCATGAGTGTTATCTAGCATCTTGCTGGAAATGCGAACTCTTGGACCCCACCCCAGAGCACTGAATCAGAATCTCTGGTGGTAGGGCCCTGGAAGCTGTGTCTTAACAAGTCCTCCAGGTGAAGTTTATGCACGCTGAAGTTCGGGAAGTTCTGATCTACATTATACATGAAGAAATTCACACTCGGGTGGTGTGAGTGGGGATGGTGAGAACAGACTTAGATGTTTAAAGCTGGAATTGACAGAACTTACTGACCAACAGAATGTTGGAGTCAGGTAAAGGGAGAGATTGAAAATGGCTCTCAACTTTCTCACTGGGCTGATTAGGTGTGTGGTGAGGCCTTTAATGAAGATGAAGGCTTGTTTTAAAGCAGACTTTAACAAGATTACCTTGGGGTAAGCTAAGCTTGAGGCGCGGGTAAGACATTTGAGAGAGATGACCAGTAGTCATGGGTGCTCAGAAGAGGCGGGTGCTGGTGGCAGGGATCTGGAAGTCATAGTCAACCTTGAAACTACAAGCATTTGCCCAAAGAAATGAAGAGTAGTGACGGTCAAGGCTAGACCCAGAAAAACACCAACATTTAAAGAATTAATGAAGCATAATGATCACAGAGACAGAGAAGAATGAAGAGAAAGGTGTCACAGAACCATGCACAGAGCCCCCTCTCCTTTATGTGGCTTAAAAGGCCCTCTGTTATCTGGCTATCTGCTTACCCAGACTCATTCCCTACTCTTTCTTCACAATACCTAAGACTTTTCAAGTTTCAGGCATTCCTGAGCAACTCGCGGACACCACGCTCTTTGTTAACTCAGGAGCTGGGTGATGTGCTTTTCACTCCACTTTGAATGCCCTGTTTCTCAGCTGTCTTCACTGGTCTCAAAGGCTAACCCACTTCTAAATCCTCCCCTGGCTCTCACAGCCACAATTAACCACTCTTCTTCCTCTGTGCTGCACGCAAGTTACGTCTCTCTTAACACTTGTAATATTGCTGAGCTCCTGCCTTTTTTGTTGTTTGTTTCCCCCACAAGAGGCTCAGGCCTATAACTTAACCCATTTTTTATCCCCTAAAGAGCCCAATAAAAGATCTAATTAAAAATTTACTATATGGATGAAAGAATGAATGAGTCAGTGATCAGACAGGTGGATTAATAAATGTGGAGCAGTCTTAAACCTGAAGAACTGATAAAAACAGTATAGTCTTAAGATCTTTTTCCATCTGCTGGCTCCTCCTGCAGATCTGGGTCTGCTCAGGTGTTGTGTCCCTGGGCAGTCCAGTTGGTACTATCTTCTCTGAATGTGCTCTCAGAGGCTACCTCATGATCACTGCCAAGTTGGAAAGTAGGCAGTAAGGGGGGTCCTAATATACTATTTCTGTGACATTTGCACAATGAGATGTGGTGAGAATCTCTTATTGAAGAATTTCAGGCTGATAGGGATGTATTTTTGGGTGATGAGTGGGTTCTTTAAATCATCCCACATAGATGGTTCTCTACCAAACTAATACCTAGAATGTTCTATAAATGAAATAAAAAGTTCTACTTTATGGTTATTTCGAAGCCTGCAGTAAAAGCAAAGTCTAACTCCAAGAGAAATGTTAACGATTACATGTAAGTGTTCAGCTTGAAATTAGAATTTTTCAAGGATTTGCTTTAGGAAATTTCATAAAAATGGATGGTAGGTCTTATATGAAATATTTCACTATAAAATATTTATTTCTACTCATTTGAATTCCATTCTGTTTAGATATTTAACATTTGATAGTTTTAAGAAGGACCAAATGGCTTGAAGTAACAACTTTCTTCGAATTCATAACAGCTCTTCATCTGGTCACTGAGCTGAGAGTTGAGCTGAATTCTGCAGATTCCCTTCAATATCGGGTTTTATTCCCTTCATTTTGTGCAGGCCGCTCTCATAGAAAACAGCCAAGAAAAACAACCCAAGCGCAAATGGCTGCAAATTGACTTGCAAATGTACAAATTCAGACCAAAAAATGAAACAAGAAATCTTCTTTGAAGGGTAATTATCATAATTTATAATGGGCAAATCTAAATTCTTTCCAATATTTCTCTAAACTTTCCAGTGACTTCATTGCCCATAATTGATAAGTTTTGCCACTTCCTTTTAATGTGTGTTTTCAAAACCTGCACAGTTCCTTAGAAATGGAAAATTATCTCCATAACCTACAATTAGGAAACTAAATAATACTTCTCTCCAGTTAGCACAGATTAACATTAGGTCTAATAAAATAATTTTCCAAAAAGTAAAATATATATATATATATATATATCAAACAGCCAAGCTATGACTCTGCTAGGTTAGTTGCTAAATTTATATTCTAAAAATTCTTGTCATTTCAAACTTTAGCTCAAATTTTCATAAAATATAAAATAAAAGATACATATTTAACTCTAAAATAACAAAGCAAATTAAATCTTTGATGAATACGGTTCAGTTCAGTATGTTATAATATAGTAGCAAAGAAATAAGTAAAAATTTTTCAATTATGAGTTAATTTGCTATACAGGAAAGAAAATAAAAGATTGACTAAAAGAAACAAACACTTAAAACCACCACTTTGAAGCCCAGATTATCCAAATTGTTTCCACTGACAGATTAAATTATGTTGCAACATTAACATTTCATGAGAAACCTTATAAACGAACACTTTAGAAAATGATGATTGCTGAACCGAATAGCAGGCATAAAACATAAAACAACTCACCCAGCCCCATATGGCTATTCTTTTTTCATCAATGAAACCCATTTCTATGAATTTTCTAAAGTAAAAGAAACAAATTTTTAGAATTTTAAGTGTGTACACATGACATTTACTTCATTACACAAGCATATTTAATTCAAAGATTTAATAGCAATGCTACATTTTCTTTGTTTAAACACATGCATAATAAGGCTGCATTTACAAATAATTAAAATAATATTATCACGTTTTCTGCAAAAGGATAAGAGAATCCTCTCAGACTCTATTGTACAGTTATTGAGTAGTACTCTCAGGGCTGCAAGGCCTAGTTCCCTAACTGTATGGGTGAGTTACCTGAGGCTCACAGACATCAAGAGACAGAAACACAAGAAGCAGCAACACCAACGAGTAGTACCAAATTTCCAAATCCCCAGATTTTGGAAAGGAGGATTTTGTCGTTGCTGTTTTAAATTTGATTAATTTATCATCATCTTGTTTGCTTAGTTGTTAATCACCATTTCATTTCAGCCACGTTTAAGAAAAAATATACATCCTTCCTCCATTGCCTACTTAGGCACCCTCAATTCATCGTGGTACGGGCAATGACACGTATCTTTTAGGACATAGAAACGATCTGTGTCAGCTCCACCACAGAAGATCCTCTATTTGAAAACTATTTTGAAAATAAGTTTTTCCTTAGTAGCAATGGGTTCTGCTGAAGGATGGCCTTTAAAAAGGCATGGGAAATCCTCAAAGTCAATACAAAACAAGAGTGTTTCAACCTAATTTAGACCATGTTTCCCGATGGTTGGTGTTGTAGAGCAATTGTGATCTATTTGGGGAACGGTTTGGTAAGATCTCAGAGAAACAGAAGCAGGGGTAGAAAGAAGCAAACTGGACGAGCCGTTGCAGAAGCCACTGTACACGACGGCAATGGAAGGAGGGAGAAGACCAAAGCGAGAGGCGCAGCCCTGGAAGAATACTACTTTTTGTTCCATTCAGTTACTGTTAATGCCCTTTCTCATCAGTTCTCTGGAAGCAGAATCGAGTGATTTTCATTAGTTGAATAATGTAGTTTCTCAAAGGGATTTCACAGCAACCATTTCACTCCTTGCATTGATTCAACATGCATGTTTCCGATGCATAGAGGAGTTGGGCAAATGCCCGGGACAAACAGATGGGAAGAGGCCCCGTTAGTCACAGCTTACCCGACACTGATTCTGAAGGACACTGAGGAGTCTACAGGGAAGAAATGCAGTAGCAAACGGAAAGTTGCTACCTGTGTGGATGCTGCTCATGGTAGAGCAGAGAAAGTGTGCAGCAAATTGTGGCACTTCAGCAATTCTTGCACAAACTTCAAAAACCAAATGAAAGATGAGAAGGCTCACTTTCTTGTTAAAAAAAAAAAAAAAGATAATCTTGCTACTAGTGCTTGAAGACAGTTCTGAGCCATAAAATCAATGGTGATTTTATGATCTCCCAGAAAGCTAGCAATCATACTGCCTTGCATCTGGGGTAAAAAGCAAATAACAGGTGATACATGAGAACAGGAAATTCTTAACAGCTTTCTTCCTAGGTTTATTCTGAAACGATGACATTTACAGGAAATGATAGTGCAATAGTTAACATGGAAATGAAACATTAACACTTAATGTGGCAGGAGTGGGTTAAAGGTTAGCTAGATAATCTGAGCACTACGAGACCAACAAGGCTCTATAAAATTCACCTTCAGATTCTGAAGAGCTTCCAGAAGGGTTATCAGAAATACTGCTGATAATGTGGTTAAATCAACAAAATGTTAGTAACAACTAAAAAGGATGTTTTTCTAATTTTGGAGGCTGGGTTGGACTTTGTAACTTTTGTCTCATAAAAATGTCCCTAGGCCAAGATCAAGTTAGAATCCTAGTGAGCAATTATTATCTTGTTTTGGAAATGTTCTTATTGATGCCATGTACAACAGCACGATAGAATATTTCTTCTCATATAATCCTTCCCCACCACTAGCCCTCAAGCTATGTACAATTTCAAAGTTGTGGGAAAGTCAATAATGCTAAATAAACCTCAAATGAGCAGAGTTGCCCTTGCAACCACCAAACTTTTATGGCTCTCACATTTGTACCATTTGCAGAGAAACCTGAAGAAAGCAGGTCTCGGTTTCACTTAACGTTTGTGACTGCACATGCATCTCCTTTAAAGCATTCTCTTTTGTATAGACAAAAGTTATGAGGTTGCATGACTTCTTTTTTCCCCCCTGCTTTTCCTTGTTTAAATCTATTTATTAGCCTTGACTATTATTTACTGTTGTTTCTGAATATATACATATGATTTTCTTTTGGTATATAGAAAATTTAGCCAGATTGCATTTTATAAGAGATTCAAAGGAACAAATTTCATTCTCTGGGGGGAATTTTGAGGGCTACAATAGAGGAATTATAATCACAATTTCCCAGGTCAGGCATTCAGTATCTGATTTCTAAAACACTTTTTTGGGAGACGTGTGGTTGAATCATTCCCAGGATTATCATTATAAGTCTATCCTTTTTAGCTTCTGTTTTCTCAAAGCATTGGATTCCAAGACTTCCTTTTCATACTTGCATAATAATGATTTCAAGCAAAACCAAGGCCAGCCCTGGCTGCCATCTCCCCTATTGCTTATGTGCTTTGCCTGGGCCACGCAGCCGCCCCATGTTCACTGGGGCGTTTAACGAAAATTCTAGCTAATATCAATATTGTCCCCTCAGAGTGCAGGTGGCTTATCCCATTTTACCGGATTGTAAGTGCATTGAAAGCAGAGATCGTAAATTGCACAATTTTATACAGAATCCACTGCAATGTTAATATTTGATATGTTGCTGAATGGCTGAGAAAATGAGTGAACATATGTCCGCCCTATAGCGGACATTCAGATTCCATCATAAAAATGGCTCCAAGAAAGTAAAGGTATCCAATTACCACCTCTAGTCCATCTTCAATTCTAAACAGCAAAGAAAATTGGCATTACTGTGAAAATCAGTAGAAGGTAGAATTTGTGGCTTTGTGTCCTATATGTTGAACATCATTGCTCAGGTTTAAAATTTCATTTCATCCAAGGAACACATTAAGAAGCTATTTCTTCTTCTTAAGTTCAAATGCAGCATTTGTGTAAATAAATTCACAAAAGTATGAGCATGAATTTTGGTGTTATTGGTGGGTTGTGATCATGATCATGATCATGATTTTTTTTCTTTTTTTTTTTTTCCCACTAATTAACTAATGCCAAAAGAAACCACTTTTTAGCTCTACCAGCTTTGGAAAAGACCTAACTGAATTGTAAACGAAACATAATTTTCATCTCTGTCTTCATGTAGTCCCAGGATTACATGTCCTTGATGGTTATTGCATGGCTTAAATAGATGTGAGCCATGGTGCCAAAAAAAAAAAAAAAAAGTCCCTTAAGGAAGTAAGGCTATAATTCTGAAATTCTGACAATTGTGATAATTTCTCCTTTAGGCACACTGTAGTGTTTATATGAGAAACTGATGTCTCAGTGGAGTTTTTCTTTGAACTCTCTCCCTCCAAACACGTTAACAGTGGAAAGGCCAAAAATCCGGGTCAGTAAGACAGAGGGAGCCAATCTCTGAGAAGTTAGGAGTGAGTGAGGGCTACAGATTTTAGTGTTAATAGCCTACTTACTAATTTGTCATATTTTACTCAAATAGACTTTGCTTTTAGTTGAATATTTTGTGTGTAAGTGTGTGTATGTGACTCATCATACATGGAAGAAACATTTGAAAATATGTGGATTATGATTACATTTCTATTTTTAAAAATAATTACTTGTGGGTTTAAATTCTTCTGTTTTGATTAGACACAAAAATATAGAAAAGTGTTGTCTGGGTCTGGCTCCTAGCTGTTAAATGCAATCAGTGTTGTGTATGTTGCATTGAAATCAGTAACTATTAATGATATTGAAGTGATAAAAGAAGTGTACTAATGAATTTTCTATATTTCTCTTTGCTCATGAAATAGTGGTTCCTATGCATCCATGACTGAGAGTGCAATTAGCCTGTTCAATTTTAGATTTATAAACTACTGTTTTCTAACTTCATCTACTCACACTATAATAACAGAAACCCAACAACTGCAGAGACATTGCCAGATGAATCCTGCACAGTATTTCCAAAGAAGCAATAATTTTAGAGACAATATTCTTTTTGTTTCAGGAAAAGATGATTGAACCATAAATTGTGGTTGAAAATATAGTTGGGAAGAAAAAAATCAGATTATGAATCTGTCTTTCCTCTAAATGTTTTCATAATAAAATTTCTGTTATGTAATATGAATGTGTTTTTGTCGAATGAAAATAGGCAAACACTTGTATGCTACCAATAGCCAACTGACCGCTAGTTTAACCACAGATGAAATGTTCAACACCTAAAAGTAAGTAGTATTGATGAACTCTTGAGCCATGTCTAAATGTATGACACAGAATTTACAATGCTTCAGCAAATTCAGGTATTTAGTCTTCTGGAGGTCATCACTAGAGTGACACAAATTTTCTGCCACTTGTGAGCTATGGTAATAAATGAAAGGATATTTGAATGACTGACAACATATCCAAAGAGGGTATTTGTTTTTTGGCACTAGGAATCATTTTTCTACACATTTATTAGCCCTCTTCCATGAATAATTTTTTCATATTTGGCAAAAATGTCCCTTTAAGATTAATGGTAGTTTTAGACCAAGGTAAGAAAAGAGACAAAAAGAATTAAGTCATTAAAAAATGGAGAAATGCAATAGTGATTGCATGACATTTGGTGCGTATTGACATCTGCTCGAATGAGAAGGTGCTCACCTGACAGCCGTAATCTGGTCTTCAACTTCATAAACACCCAGCTTTCGATACACTGCATACAGGAATTTGTCACCTTGGAAAGCTGTTCCTCGACCATCCACCAAGGCAATGACCATCCCTTCCTTACTTGCAAGATAAGATATCCAATTAACAGAAAATACAGACCTTACACTCTGACTGCAGGGACCACCATACCTAAAGGAAAGAAAAAACAAATCTCTGATTCCTTTATAAAACTCAACTTCCCTTTCTGGACAAGCATTGCCTCTAGTAATTCCCAGTAAAATTATGTGATAAAATAACAATGGCGTTAGAACTGGCTCAAAATCAAGAGGAGACCAGGCTTTTCCCAGAGGTTTGCTACAAGGAAGTTGTTTTGGGACACAGCCTCTCTTATTCCCCAAAACGGATACATCTAGGGTTGGCATTTCAAGGAATATGTGTGGGTTTTTCGTCATTTCTGCCACCTGCCACTTGCTAAAAGCAGACATAAGATATACTAAAAAAAATGCATGGTGTTTTAAGCAAATTGTGTGTAGGTCAGCACTGATTTTGGGTGTGATTCCACTAAATGTATTCTATTCCTTTATTTCATTTCTAACTCAATTACATAAGACGTTAAGATGATTTACAATATTTTTTTGGCTGCAATTTCTCTATCTCAAAGGTATTCTGACACATTCGGCAATTTGCCATACAAAGGAAATTCAACACAGCAAATGCAAGCAAGTCCATCTAAAATCTCAAAACTTCCTCAATTCATTTTAAATAGCCATATTTTATTTACTCTGATTAGTTGAGGAATATATAAAAACAGCATCAATAGGAACTGTTACCAAGGAGAATGGTTCATTCTATTTCATAAATGTGTATTTCATCCAACATATTTTCAGTAAATAGTTTTTACACCAAAGAAAATATTACATACACTTGAATTAGCAAGGGATACTTCTTTGATCTGTCAAATTGAGGAGGAAGAATCATCTTGTACCATAAAGCTTTGAAAACAACAAAAAAGAGGAGAAAATTTTCATTCCACAATACTCACGGCATTATTTATTTTCTTTAATTACAATATACACCATAAAATCAATTTATAACTACTAAGTTGTTAAGAATTGAGAATATACTTAAAATTGATTTTTATTAAGTATTTTATGTTATAAATGACTAGAAATCTTGAATTACTGTTTGTTCTAGAAGCACACATTCTAAAATTAAAATTACATACGCTCTTTTTTAAAAATGTCAGTGCTGAAAGGGAGCTATGGAAAAGTATAAGATCAGCTATAGTCACAAACATACTAAATGTATTTAGTAAAACTAAATATTATTACAGTAAGATTGTTTTAAATAAGATCCTGTAATAGACTATAGGGTTTGGACTGTAACATTTACCATATAATTATTTTTAAAGTAAGAAAAGTATTCAGCTTCATTTCTATAAGTGAGAAGTTTTTAGAAGATCTTACTAATTTCATCCACTTCAAGTTTCTTAGTTTCCTCTTTAGGCATCTCGATATTTTTCAGAGCATTTTCCAATTCCTTGTTGTCTTCCAGAATTTTGATTTCTTAAAAAAATAAAATGTTCATTTTAAATTAATTGTATTTCCTCTAAAAAAATTCCTTTCTTAAAATTCCTTTGGCTTTAATATGGATAACATTGAAGCTGTGTAAGGCTTGCTTAAGAAGTTTCATTTTGACAGACATATTTGTAATCCAGCCGTTAGAGCAGGTGAGCTCCTGAGGACATCACATTTTAATCATTGTCTCCTAAACTGATCCTTATGGCATCAAAACACATTTTGAGCCGAATCACAGAAGCAACAATGTATATTCAATCTTGTTTTCCTATCTCCTACTGTTTGTTTTCCAACTTAAAGTCATGTCCTCAGTAGGTGATATTTCTTTTATCATCTGTTAAAAAAAAGTAGTAGAAATAAAATCTAGATTGCTGAGGTCTCAAATTTAAAATAATTGTAGTTACAATTTGTAGTTAATAATTTGTAGTTACAAAACTTGTTTTTTTTTTAAATTTTCAATGTGTGAAGTCAAATATTATTTCTGTGATTTTTAATATTTCTTTCTTAAGTTTTTCCTGTTGTACTTGATTAATATGGGATAGTCTCTTTTTTTGGTAACTGAATTACTGTGTATACTATTCCTTCAAATCCTTTCTTTCAAAGTTGTTATATATCTTAGTAAAACAACAATATGTGTACATACTGTACTCTCTTTCTGTATTACACCTTTAAAAAATCTTTTAAACTGCTGTTTATACTTGAGTTCAGCTATTTTTCACACTTTAATCTTTGAAACTGAACAAATCCATTGATCTCCTGAATCTGTAGATTGGTTATACATGCAAATAGGTTTCTAGCAATAGAGGGCTTTTTATAGGTTTTCTTTTGAACTGGGATTGACACCAATGTCTTCTAGGGAAAAGTCAGTCTTTCACATAACATGTGGAGTTTGTAGCTTTATATTTTAAAAGAGGGTCTGGATGCCTTGTGAGATACAGCTGTTGCTGTCGAAGACATCCCATGGACTTCTTGTTTTTATGGCTTTTTGAAAAAGTGGTCGCTGGAGATAGGGAACTGGAGGAGTACTTGTGACTATACTAAGTTTGCCAAACCCACTTCTCTTGTAACTCTCAGTTTTCATATACTCATGGCATTTTGCTCCAACATGTTATATTTAATCTTAGCACAAGTATAGATGTTTTGGGTATAATTTGTATAAGATACATAATGAATTTCACATTAACTCGGGTAATCTATCAGGAAAGAGATACTTGTGACACCTTAAAAGTTAAAACCAGAAAAATAAAATGAATATACAATTCTAAGTATAGTAGAGCCAACTCTTCCTTCTCCTTGTGTGGAACCCGTATGCGGAGCTGGCATGCATGAAGGGAGTCCTGTGTGGACCAAGTACACATAATGTCTGATTGATTGATTGATTGATTACTATTTTTATTATGCTACTACAGGTACTGAAAGTTGGAGACAATATCCAGGTGTTGGTACGTTGTTATGATTTTGACTCTTTCTCCTTTCTATTCCTAGCTATTGCACTTTTCCAGTTCATGACTTAATGAAATTCCAAATTTAATTCAAAAGTTTACTAATTCTTCTACAATCCAGAGCTGCATTTTTATGGATAGGGCGTGGGCAATTTTACCACCTCTTGGTCCACAAATGGAATTTCATAGCACTGTGGGGAGAGTAACTGGGCTTCTCTATGGGGTTTCACATTGAAAGCAAGGGGTGGTATAGTCCAGACTGTACCTTTTACTTTCCTTCACTCATCACTGTATACTCAGCTCCTAGAACACTCAGAACCTAGCATCTGGCATGTAGCATGTGCTCCTTATATATTCGTAGATTCTTCAGTATGATGAAATCAAGTTGTAAGAATAATGAATCTTATCTTTGATTTTTGTTTAAATCACATTAAAATGCCATATTGCTCATTAATTAAATGAGGAGTATCTGTGGAAAAGCTGATAAATGAGGTCATCCAATCAATTGGTTAACTTTAATGAGCTCTTGCTGTGCCCAAAGCAACTAAACCCAGTCGGGCCCTTGATATCGAGTGCCAGCTCTTCTGGGTTTCCATAACACCTGGTTCAAGCACTATCTTGTATTTCCACATGACCTTACCCCTCTTTGCAGGGAAAACGAAGCTGTTGCACTGTTTTCCACAATGTCTACAAACTGTCATGCAATTACACCAATCATTTCTTCATTCTCCCTATCACAATGTGAGAGATGAAAGCCCTCACCTGTCTCTGGCCTCCATCCTCTCCCAGCTTCTTAGGGGCTTCCTTCCTCTATGTCTTCAACTCCCTTTTTCTCCTACTTTCTTTCATTAGCATTTAATCACACTCAAATGTTTATCATCTTTCAAAAACAAAATTAAACCTCCGTCAACCCTTTACAGCCATCATGCCACCTCTTTCTTCCTCCCCTCACAGTCAGACCTACTGGAAATACCGTCTCTTTTTATGTATTCATGCAGGCCTAATCTTACTTCACTCTGGCTTCTACCTTCGCTGTTCCACTGAAACTGTTCTGACCAAGTCATGCCAATCTCCTTCTTGCTACGTCCGTTAATCTAAAGCAGGTCTTGCTTCACTCTCTGCAGCATTGGACACAGGTGAAGACCTTCTCTTTCTTGAGATTTTCTCCTCCCTTGCCTTCCATGGTACCATACCCTCAACGTTGTCCCCTTCCTTTACTTCCCTCTCAGTCTCGTTCACAGGTGCACTTTTCTCTTTCCATTTCTCAAGTGTTGGTGTTCTACAGTTTCGTTCTAGGCTCTTTCTCCATTAACTCTATCCACCCTTATTTTTCCCACTCTGCTGATCTCGTCCATGTCCAAGGCCTTAGTAACCATGTGTTCCATAAACTAATGACTTCTTGATCATTATCATCAGATCAAACTGATCCTCTGACATCCAGGTCCAAGACTCTGTTACCACAGAACACCTTCACTTGGATAGCCCATCAGTACTTCAAGCTCAACATGTAAAACAAAATTCATCATCTCCCCCAAAACTTGCTCTCCACAGTGGGTCCTCTCAGTGAAAAGCATTGATATCAAGCCAACCATCCAAGCAGTGTCAATTCTTCCTTCATATTGATGGGTCTCAGGTTTGATGTAGCTATCATCAGGAAGCTTTCCCTAACCCCCAAACCCAGATGAGGTGCTTGCTCTAGAAGCTTCCATGCTTTCTGGTTTTCCCTTGTCTTAGAACTTTACCCAACTCTACTGTAACTGCCCATTCACATATTTGCTCTCCCCACTGATCTATCATCTCCTTGAGGACAGGGACAATGTCTAAGCCAGTATCTATTCATTTTATAGATCTCGCACCTGGTACAGTGTCTGGCTTAATGTGATAGTTGCTCAATAAATATTCGTTGAATGAAGATTGCTGGCACCAAATGCAAGGTAAAATGGATGAAAAAACTACAAATAAATAGAAGACACATCATCTGTTCTAAAATGGCAGATGGGCATTTATTAAAAATCCAGTGTAACCCAAGAGCTACTGAATTGGAATCTCTGGGGAGGGCCTAAGAGTCTATATTTCTAATAAACATATCAGAATTTCTCCATGGAACTGTGCTTTGAAAGAATTTGAATTCTTTTCTTTTTGAGTTAGAAAATATATAATTACATATGACATATATGAAAGCGATGTGAACACTGAACCTATTTTGTAAGTATTGAATGAAGCAATAAAGCTTCAAAAGCAGTACAAAGATCGATATCTGCCAGGAATCTACCACAGATATTAAGGAAGTAGAAATCCATGCTATGGGAAAAGATAAACATGCAGTCACGATAAAATGGGAATTATACATCTATGCTGATTTCCATTAAAACAAAACCTTACAGGCTTGAAAGGAGTATTGCTCTAAGCTTTCTCTCATTGCAAATTGAGAGGAGTCAAATGAAGAAACATAACACTGTTATTCTTAAATATATTTCATTATGAGACACAAGGTTAAAGAAAATTTTAAAATGAAACTAAATTCACTGTCCCATAATTACAATGCCTATCCTGTCCAGAGCTCATGAATTGACTATTTTTTTTTCTCATTACTTTATTTTCACCTAGCCATCAAGCTGACCCCCAAACTAATCCCGAGGCAGTCTCCTGACTCGTCACCAAAGCTGTCCATGGGCAATCGCAGGCCTGGGTGCTGAAAGAAGTGGCATCTGCCTCATTGTCCCTGCTCTCCAACAACTCCAGCCCTATAATGTTGTTTAATAGTAAATCAAAAGATAATGGAGAAACAGCAGGAAAAGTATCAGAGCAATTATACACTTGGATAAGTCTGTTGAGAGCAAAAATGGTCATCTTTGAGTTGTGAACTATTTTGAACCAATATCACAAATACAGGATAGAGCAGGACTGTCTTGATAGCAGTTGAAAATGGAAAGAGCTTCCAAGTTTCAGGGCTCTCATATGTGGCAACAATGTGATGTAGCTGTTAAAACAAAAAAAGCTAGCATGATAGTCATTTTCTGAACTGAAGTTCTATCTAGAATTTCTCTCCAGTTTGGAATGTTACAAAACAAAACAAAAACAAAAAACCGCACAAAATAACATACTCCCTGTCTCCCCTCTCCCCCCAAAAACCAGGAATCTATTTGGGGAGGGAGATTGTACTGAATATGTTGTATGCTAAGTTTCTTTCCAATTCTAACCTTCGGTGCTTTTTATAAGGCTGATTGGGGAATACAGAATTAAACTCTCTGATATAACTCATCTGTGTTATGTCAGGTTCTCACTGCAAATAATTATTAAATTTCATATAATCAGGTTTGACCCAAATAATACCCAAATCTGTGCAATAATAAGTTGTGTGATAACAGGATTCCACTGCAGTCTCCCTTGTCAGTGTGGGGAAACTGTCCTCTTTCTCCAGTGGAGTATCACAGAGAATTCAGGATGTCTTTGGACAGGACAACAGCATGCAAGCGAGAGTACCTTGATCGGTGTGGCCGTCATGAAGGGTGGAAATGGGGAGGCCTGGACCTGTGTGCAGGATGGAAACAAAAGCATGGCTTAGTGTTAAAATAGCTCTTAGTTTTCAACAAGGACTACTGGAAGTATTTATGATTAGTGTCGAGCATCTTTTACATCTTTTAATTTTGCAGCTATTTTTTTCCCCATGAAAACATCACCTTTTGAGTCACATTTAAACAACACGTGAGATCAGAGCCCAGTCAAAGAAAAGATGTGAGGGAAGCATTGCCTGTGCACTTTTCCGGGAGTAATCCTGAGTAGTTATTACCTAATTACGCAAATGCACCCCAGAAGCTGCAGTGACAAATCGCCTTCTGGGAAGATGGGCTGTGTGGGTCCAGTTTGGGCTGTGTCTTTATTACCAAATAACCTGCACCAGTACCCACATTGTATTTCAATCTGGCTTCTTGGTTTAATGTTCAC
This sequence comes from Avahi laniger, assembly GCA_963575035.1. Classification (NCBI taxonomy): domain Eukaryota; kingdom Metazoa; phylum Chordata; class Mammalia; order Primates; family Indriidae; genus Avahi; species Avahi laniger. The sequence continues at coordinate 31,434 of CAUYSK010116698.1, read as the reverse complement.
TTTATTTTGGTGGGTAAAATCTAGCATTTTTTTTTTGTGTGTGTGTGTAAGTAATATATGCAGAAATTTATGTGCAATATATTTCCTTTTAAAATACGCTGTGGCAGGTCACATTCCCTGGGAAACAGATCTGGAAAGAGGTTTAAATTTTATTGGGGGTTAGGGGTTGGTATTGGGATGCACACCTGTGGGGGAAGGAGAGGAAGAGTAGGGCAGGTGGGCTTCAGTGCTATCACAGAGACCCCTAGATGGCCTGCAGAGTTGTCTATAATGGGGCGACAAGCCAGGCTTCTACTCCCAAGCATGGAGCAGTCGTTGGATGTGGCTGAGGGGAGAGCAAGCTCCAGAGACGGGGCTCAGCTGTGAGCTGTCAGCCACCAGCACGCTCAGCAGCTGGAGAAATGAGTGAGTCAGTCCTGAAGATGTGGGTTCTGGCTGGCACACCAGTGCCCACTACGTATTCCAACATAAAATCCAGCTTCTCTGTGCAGAAACTGGCCATTTTAGCAAGATCTACAAATAAATCCTGACTATTCTTTACTTAAACTATAGAATTAAATAATATCTGGAAATATACTTTCAAAGGATAAGTTTGCTCAGGCAGTCAAGGGGTTAAAACTAACAAATGTGGAGGTTGGGGGAAGATGTTTTTCTGCAGCCCCATATGTGGCTGCTTCCTTCCCTGTGGAGGGAACAGTGTTAGACTAGCCCCTTGGCCCCGTGCACAGCAGAGGAGGAATGACTTTGGTGAGTTCTGAGAAGATCTGGGTATGAATAGCTCCTTCTGTCTTGCTCCTGACATCTTTCTGCCCGCGGAGACCGTGCTTTTGATCTGTTCCTCGGTGCTGTACCTGTGCCAGGCTCCACGCTGGAAGCCTGTGGCTGTCTTGTTGCACCCGCATTTGTGTTAGTAGTTGTAATTTGGGGATGTAATATTGGGAAGCCACACACCTTAGCCACATTTTCCAACTAGCGTTTATAGGTAATAAAGCTAATATTTCGATTTCCTGCCTGTTTCTTTAGTCTAATTCTGAAATGGGAAAAAGGCAACTATTTATTAGGCTCCCTCAAAACCAAACCAAAACGAACCAAAAAAGTTCTGTGTGGAATCTCAGAATTTTACAGAGTGCAATTGCAGAGCTTTTCATTTTGGTCAGTTTTTCTTCAAAGTTAGCAAAAGGGACAAGCACTCATATTACATGTTTGGCCAGAATGCAAAGAAATGAGACCCGAATCTAAATTTCTAGACTCTAATAAATCAGCATCCACCCTGTGAACTTTTCAAGGGTGTGCAGTTGCAGTAACGAAAACTCACATTTTTTTTTTTTTTTTTACCTAAATGATGAGACAAACTAGTGACCGAATGTTCTTGACACAGGGCCCGAGGGTGTGGTCATAGCAGCCTAAGCATCACTTGTCCAGAAACCCACCTTGTGTTGCTTTTGTTCCATCAGCTTCATCAATATGGTTTTACCTGTTTTAATCCTGTCATCTAAGACTTACTCACTGTCCCCCGGGAGAGTCTGAAGTTACATAATGAGGCTTTACTCTTAGTCCTAAAGGGAAAGATTTCAAGGTTTTTCCTATGATGGCGCAGTGACTCATTTTACTGGAGCTTCAAAAACACCAGACGATGTGATGCTTCCCACACAGTATATTTTTTGCTAAATGGGAAATTACCATACTGCCAAGGAAGAGTGAGTGGTGGAAAAGTCAGGCGATTCAAGTTCTAGAAAGGACTCTTCCACCAACTTTTGATGAGAGCTTAGTCTTGGATTCCTTCTCTCTTCAGTGGGCACTTAGGCTGAAGTAGGCATCAGGAAGACAAAGTGATATAAAATGTGGCATAGTGCTTTCCAAAAGCGTGAAAGCATTAAAAAAAATGCAGAATGCATAAACATATGAATGCATGTATGTAAGTGAAGTGTCACTGATGCCTTTATCTGTAAATACATCAGCATAAAACAAGTTTTTTTGGTAGATTTCGCAAGAGACAGTAATGCTTTGATATTCCCTAACACCTGTGTTTATTCCACAAGCATTAAATGCCCATAATATATTGACATTCTTTTTGGTCTTATGAATACAAAGATTAAAAGAAAGCAGCCCCTGCCTCCCAGGGAGAAAAATAGATAAATCTCAGTACTGAGATGAATCAGTACTGTTAGTTCAATGATACTATGTGCCTGGCATGTAAGCTTTCAATATATGTTGCATAAATACATAGCTGGGGTTGAAAAATGTTGCATATAATTTGAGAGGGACATTTAATGTGTACCTTTAAATGCCAGTAACCACAATCAGTACATATGGTCATGAACAACAATCTCTTGACATTTCAAAGATGCCACTGACCAAACATTTTATGAAAGTGTTATTTCAAACTGACATCTTGTGCCGTCTTAAAGGGAGCACTTGGGTTAAAATGCTTATTCATGTCCACACAGTCAAATGAGCTGTGGCTCAGGTTCTGGGGCCAGGTGGCTGGATTGAGGGAAGTGGCATGTCAGGGTGGCCTTTATTCTGGTTCACTTTACAGGAACCTCAGGGCCCTTGCAACTGACTAGGGATCTCAAGCTGTCAGAGATTCCATTTGTTCACTAAGTCACCCATCCCCACATGGGGAGTTGATACCAAAAACAGGATGATAGCAGGCATTTTGTAATACCTTTAGTCAAGTGCTCTAGCTCCTGGCCCCAAACTGGGGAGGAGAAGAGATTGGAGAATTAGAGGTTTACCAAGTCAGTTTTCCAAATCTCCATAACGGCTACTAAGACTCTAACATATTTCATTGATCCATACTTATCTGTTGACCTAACCTGTTTTATTGCTTACCACATGTTCAAGATATAGATAAAATATGCATAAAATTAAAATTATATGGATAGAAATTATTCACTAAATGTACACATGACCTAAACAATCAGGAAATGTTTTGTATATTTATTTTATTTTCTATGATTTTTTATATTTGAATGAATTCCTTAAAATGTTTTCTAAATTTAGAAAGGACGTACTGTATGACAAAGGTTCATTTCCTATCCCCATTGAAACTATACTTTGAAGAATGACTGACCTGCAAGGTAGGGATCTCAGGTTTCTAGGCCATTGTTTTTCCCCTGGCTGTAGGAGTCTGAAATTTCTCTGGGCAAATGGGGCCAAAGTCCAGCAACCATTTTATCAGAGAACACATCTTTTTATGACATTGCTAGCTGTGGATAGCTGGTAGACTGCGTCTGCAGACAACGTCATAGTGCTATGGAACGTAGTGGTTAAGAGCATGGGATTTAGAGGCAGCAGATCCTTGCTTCAATCCTGGCTGAAGCTTATCAGTAGCACTGACAATTGGCAATTTACTCTGAGTTTCTTCAACTGCAAAAAAATGGGGATAATGATACCTTCCTATTTTTCTTTTATTTTTTTTCCATAAGCACTAGATAAGATCTTTACATATAACAAGTGCTGCATAGCTATAACTATAAACTATAGAATTGATCAGCTGGTGGTGACGACGACAAGAACGACAGTGTGGATGGTGGCGTTTCTGTTAGGTCGGTTACCTACCATAGCAGACAAGTGCATAGTACTTGGCGTAGTCGCTGAAACTTGCTGTGTAATATTGGCACCTTTCTTTCCTTAGATGGCAAGTAACACACTTCTTGCTTGGAGGATAGCTTCCAATGCTAATTCTAGAGGGAAATGAAAATAAAACTAAGCTGAAATTTTGAGATTGTATTTATCAAAATGTACTACTCCATGTAAAGTGACTAATTTACATATTGACATCAAACCCACTCTATTTTTCTGTTGCCAATATCATTTAAAGTAAAGGGGAATCACAGTATTTTGATGTAGCTTGATTTTTGATCCATCTTTGCCTTAATAGGCGCAAACCTTCAGGGAAAAGTTTTCTGTGGTTTTCCTGGGGTGGGAGAAACAATGCGAGCGAGACAGTCACTTTCCATCACCATTAATCTCTTACACGTTACAAAGTGGTTGGGAATGTGCAGTTCATCATCTTCCCTTTCCCACCCTGTGGCAAGACTCACAAGGACAATCTGGCAAGTATTACCAAGAAGGGGGTCCCTGTTCCTTTTATATGTCTGGAAGGGGGAATTAATAACAAGCAAACTGGAAATTAGAAACCACGGTTCGAAGTGCCTCCTCAGCCTTTTGCTCCTTTTAGCAGGTAATTTAGGCTCATGGAAACTCAGCCTGGGAACGCTCTCTGTGCATATTCTACAAGCTAGTCTGCACCTACCACAGTGGTCTCACACTTGCCTTGGCAGAGCCCTCTGCATGGTTGCTGAATGGGGTGATTTAGCTTTAATGTGTACACTCATGGATCGTATTCCCAAACCCTCAGAATCAGAATCCCATTTGTGGGAGACTAGATGGTGTCATGCCAGGGTGAGGGTCAGGTTGGAACCCTGTTGTGGCTATCAGGGTTACCAGGGCCACCTCTGAGACCCTTCTGTTGCTGCCCCTCACCCCGTCCTGGGTGTGGCAGAAGGTGGCCAGGGAGATTACTCGTTCTGGAGAGAGAGTATCCCTAACAGATAAGGTAAGATCATGATCCAGGAGGGAACAGAGGAATACGACAGAGGGAAATTTCTTATTTCCTCTTTAATGGTTAGTACTTATATTCCTCCTTTGGTGTGATCTTGGAAATGTTAGGGAGACAGTGAACAGTAAGGGCTCAGAGGGCAGCATGTCCAGCTACAAATCTGGCTCCCACAACATTACCTGTCTCACAGAGCTATGGGAATTTAATGAAATGGCATACACAAATCAGACAAAAATGTGCCCACCATACAGTAGACTGCCAACACATGGTAACTATCATTTTTATTCCGCATACAGAAGTGGGGGTCGAGGGCACCATTTCAGTCACCAAGGGGACAACTGGATTGAACTTAAACACCAACATGGGAACAGAGATGGGTTATGCCAAAGTGCACCTTAGTAAAAGAAATCACACATTATGGGAATAAAAACAATGCCTGGTATATAATAGGTACTCGATAAATGTGTGTTAAATAAATAAATGTTCTCAACTACCTCTAAATTTAGTTGAAGTATTTAGTACCAAAATAGTATTTAATATTTGTATGAGCATTAGAATTTCTTGTTTTTTCCTTTTGAAAACAAACATTTTGAGTTGGCTAACATTTTGAGAGTGTGTGTTTATTATACTGATGTAGTTTATAACATTCTCCAAATGTTTTATCTTAATTCATAAATGATTTTTATTACATTTCACACTTTAAAAAATATTCTATATCTCCTAGGGACTCTGACTTATTTTTATTCAAATATCAATATATTAATATATAAATACCAGAATGAATTGACATAAATTACCTGTAGATATTTCTTCTTCCAGGGTAACCTTCAAATTCATTGCTAGAATAAAACCTGAAAATACATTCAGAAATTAGTAAGTATTGATGACTAAATGATAATAGAATTGTTAGTACTAATACTAATATAGTAAACAATATAGGCATACATTCATCTCATGAAACTATGCATTAATTGGCAGTTATATACACAGATAACTGCTGTTTATAACTGAATTTTAGGTGCATACTCTGATTTTCAAATCATCAGACAAAGGTTAAATTATGCTGAGTACTCTTTTTATTTATAGGCATATTATATTCTTGTTCATTCATCATGAGCCATGCAAAACAAACTAGGATATTTGTTTAATATTACACTTTTCCTTTTCCATGATTAATAATATTTTACTGGTTTCTATGTACTATATTATTTACTTTTGCCTATGATTCTGGACACACTTTGAATTTATTTTACAGAAGCCTTGACAGTATTTAAATTTGCTACAAATCAGGGAAATTCATCCACAATGGATACCATACAAAGGTCCTGTTAATTTACCCAGACACAAACTAGCATACTTGCTACTTAAGTATCCAGGTGCCAGTTGTAACCTGTCTTAATATAGTCATGAAGTGGGAAATCCAGTTTAGTGGGAAATCCAGTTTAGTGAGGTGGTTTTAAATCTTATGTGTTCATCTGAATATCACAAACTGTCATTTTTTTTTTTTTCCAGGAAGAGCATAACAGAGTGTGAAAAGTTTGGAATAACCTAAGTTTGGTTTAATTTTCAGGATGGTTCGGCAGTCCAGTTACTTCTACGTCCTCAGTATCATGAAAATCTTATTAGTTCCAAGAGAAATAAAAAGGCAACAGAATACAACTCATTCCTGGCATCAGATTTTTGCCCTAACCTAGCCTCTTTCTACACATCTTTATTAACTTCACATGACTCTAGTCATCACTTGTCTTTCCCATATACATCATCCCAAATATCCTGTGAATAAACTACTCAGTATCTTTCCCTGAGAGATCCCTGCTGCTTTCTTGCTATGGGGAAGGTTTCCCAACAGTCTTGCTTCTCTAACCCTTGCAGCAGAGTCTACTTTCCCCCTTTCCTCTCTCTTTTCCTCCACAGCCAGTAAGTAATTCACCAGTCCCGTTCAGCCTCCGCCTGTCTTTACTGTCTGCCCTTCCTCTCTTTCATTTAGCGAGTGTGTATTAAACTGCTCCTCTGTGTCAGACACTGTGCTAAGTGCTAAGGATGCAATCAAAGAAGGAGGCACAGTTTTGTCCCCAGAGTCTGTAATTCATTGCCACTATTCTAGTTCAGGCTGCTTTCACCTCAGGCCTCTGAAGGGTAGGACCAGAGGCTGGTCTCCTACCCTTCAGTTTTCCCTACTTCCTCAGCATATTGAAATTAATTTCCCACCTTTAATTTTTTACCATGTCACTCCCTTATTTTGGCAATTTTAATGGCTACTCCATACAGTGTCCAAGCTCCTTTGCCCTCCATTCAAAGAATTCCATAGATGAGTAACAGATTACAAACAGGTGTTCGTCCAGTGATCCTGGACTAATGGCCCCCTCCTATTGCTCCTAGAATTCCAGGTAATGGGAGGCAGATTGTGAGCACTAAGAGAGGACCCCTGGATGTAGACTATATTAGAAGTGACTGAAAGAACTGGAAGAAGGAAGTCCCATGTTGAGGTTAACAATAAGAGCCTTAGATTTAATGTGCTTTTGCTTTGAAACCTAGTCTGCTACTAACTATGTAGCCTTTGGCCATGTTAATTAAATTTTATGAGTATCAGTTTTCTCATCTGTAAACTTGGAATGATCATTTCTACTTGACAATATCTGGTATGCACTAATTGCTCAATAAATGATAGTTGTGATAAATATTAATAATAATCTTAAACTTACATAACAGTGAATCACTGCCAAAGAGTCTCCATATCTATGGGCTGCCCTCCATGGAATTTTAAGCTTGCTCATTGCTTCAAGTGTGAAAGAGTAAAATTTGCCTTTAGAACCAGTTATTCTTTTAAAATTTTTATCCTTTTTATATAATTATCTACCAAGTATAGTAATAGAAATGATTACCTACTAAAGACTTTTTTCCCCAAAAGGAAATCATGTTGACAAGTTCTTAAAGAACATGCAATCTTAAATGAACTCACAACTGTCAGAACTAAACTATAGAGTAACAAAAATGCTCTTGTCTAAAAGAGATGGTACAGTATCATTTGTGCGTCCATCGGTGCCAATTAAAACCTGAATGGTGCATCGTGCTTCGTGCAATACTTACAGTGAATCCTGTGTTACTCTGAATATATTTATGGCCTCCCACTTGCCACTTGTAATTTGAATAGCATTTTCCTATAAAAAGACAAACATTATGTTGTGTGAAGCTGAGCGTTATTTGAGCAACCTCAAGTGAATGATCTTTGAGGAGATAAATCTTGGAAGGAACGTACCACAGTGTCTTTGATATAGTGAATATGTTTGTAGCCATTCTTGTCGCTAAATATTTTGTAGTATGAAATGGCATCATAGCTGAAAACTGGTGTTGAAACAAAGAACTGAAAAAAATGAACAGAGGTTATGTTCAAAGACAAACTGAACTAAAACCATAGATTTTTTTTTTTAAAGCAATGTATCGTCTTGTGTCCAGGAATCAGAATACCTTCCTCCCCTGTCTTCTGTCACTCACATCTGAAATTCCATTCTTTCAGCCGGACAGCTTTTCTAGTGACTCTAATAGGTACTTGCACATTCCAACAACTGCTTGGTTGCTATTGCATATCCCTGGATTTACAATGTTTAATTTGATTAAATTTCTATGTTCTGAGGTTATGCGGTTTGGAACAAAGTTAAAAGAATAACAAATGGATATTGGTATTTAACCAAACCAAACTTTAAAATGCAATATTTGACCAAAATGTGACTCTCAGTAAGGCTTATAGACCTTTTAAAATTCTTGATGTGTCTGCAAGCACCTAATGCCAATGATTCAATGGAGACATTTTAAAGATTAAAATATCATGGCCTGCTAACCATAATTTTTAATGGTGGGGAGGGGCTTCCGGACTTGAGAGAAAATTATGCGTGATGAGGAGGTTTTACTCTTTGAGCTTGGGAAGCAGACTTATCTCATTGCTCTAGTCTGATCTCTTCCAGGGAACTCCATGGCGCAACCACTGGGAACCACTTAATTACCTAAGGAGTGCCAGACACTCTAGTATTCCTTGAAACAGAACAAGCCACATTTCAACATTCTAAATAGTACAAGATAACAGAAATTCTGCAAATGTCCTTCCGTCAAATTTTAGCCAATAATTTCATGTTTCTCCTATTAAAAATATACATGGGTAGGTTTTACATTTGCCATCTTTGTTTTTACCCCTCTGGTCATTGTTTGAAATAAAATGATAGCAAATTGGTAAAAGAATTACATGAGGAAAGAGCTATTCTACATCATGCAGAACAGATATTCCCACAAATAATTTAAAACCAGCTAGCTCTCTTTGGTTGGTGTCCTTCCATATGATAGTGAAGCAAGATGTTCAGCTCTTTTAGAACTGAGTAAAGACACAACAATTAAAAGCTGCCAGTATCTTTTATCTACCGACATGTATCCTGCTGAGACCTAGTCTGAGATCCATTTTTGAGCAAGAAGAGAACAGGCAAGTCGCTGTAGGCACCTTTAATGACGGCCCCATGTGTGATCGGATATGTGACGACTTTTTGATAAAATTGATCATTATTTCTCACAAAATGATTATGAATGTGTGACACTAAAACACAACTTATTTGATGTGGTGTGTGTAGTAGGCTGAACAGCCATTTCCCCAAAATTCAGTTCTACCCGATGCTGCAGAATGTGACCCTATTGAGAAATAGGGTCTTTGCAGATATAATCAGGGCAAAAATTGCTACCTACGGGATTAGGGTGGGTCCTAAATCCAATGGCTGGTGTCTTACAAGAAGAGCAGAGGACACAAATAGACACTGAGAGACATAGGGAAGAAAACTGTGTGAAAGCAGAAGCAGGGATTAAAAGTGATGCCACGTAAACCAAGGAATTCCAGAAGCCATCAGAAGCTGGAAGAGGCAGGGAAAGATTCTCCTCTGGAGCATTCAGAAGGAGCACGACTCTGCTGACACCATGATTTCAGACTTCTTAGTCTTCAGAATGTTGAGAGAATAAATTTCTGTAGTTTTAAGCCACCAAGTTTGCGGCAATTTATTACAGTACTCTAGGTAACTAATACCATGTCCTAAGTCTTATCACATTGTCCTAGAATCAATAAATCGGTTATAAGTAGGAGACCCTTAGCCTGAGGCCGTCTCTATAGTTTGAGCTCCTACATAATGAATCACAACCTGACCTAGTACCATAACAAACAGCAACCTAACTAGGAATAAAACAAACAGCTGAGTTTTGGCCAATCACAGGTAGACCACTCATCACACCAGGCCCAGACAAGGCAAATACCTTATTACTCCATGACCAAATAAGGCAGACTCCTTGCTGTAGCCAATCAGGTGGTTTCCCTACTTTGCTTCTGTGTTTGGCCTGTTAAAATTTGCTGTTCACGTTGCTGGGCGGAGCTCTGAACCAATCTCTTCTGGCTCTGCAGTGATGTCTGATTTATGAATGGTTCTTTGCTCAAATATACTCTGCTAAATTTAATTTGTATAAAGTTTTTCATTTAACAAATCTTTAACAAAATGGAAAATGAAATAATGAGAAACTGCTGTCTCCTTACACAATTTCTTCATTAGTTTCATTAATAAGACCAACCGTGGTAGGATTTTGCATATTGAGACTAATGCCTCTAAGTGAAATTAATAACCAAGAGGCTCAGGAATAGGAAACTCTGATTAGCAATTCTGTGGATGGAATTTCCACATGAGTATAGGTCTTTGGAAAAACCATTCTTTCATTTTAAAATGAAATTTTACCCTCTTAGCCAAATGATGACATATGTACTTACTAGTAACCTTTTTACAATGTCACTGTTTTACTCTTCAGTGTAAAAGACAAAAATTGGTTCTACATTGATTTAATCACTAAAATAAAACCTGGGTCACAATTTTTTTAAAATACCACAATAAAAATAAATTCTCTGCAAACCTGCAGTCAGTTAAGGGACTTTTAAAGGGGTTTTGTTTTACATTAAAACTTAAAATTTCATTTTCATTGAAAATATAAAAAAGTGATAGGGCAGAGTGTTATGTTGTAAGATATTAGAATCAGGCAAACAGGAAGAGTATTTCTGCTAAGCAAAGACTGTTATCTTCTCTCCTTTCAGTGCACACATTGAAGACAGCTGCTTTAGATGAACAGGTAACTTGGGTGAGTTAAAGAGGGTGTGAAATATTTCCTCATTCATTTTGCCAGAGCTAGGACATAATGCATTCTGAGTTAATGCTTCTCATAGCAAGTCACACCTGGACTCTAGCTAAGCACACATACCAGGTTGTGCTCAGTTTTAACAAGGCCCCTACATCTTTTTTATCATGCTTAGATTTTCGGATAGATTACTCATCTGTATATGAAATGCAAAGCCATTTAAAATATTTTACTTGGAAGGTAAGTTTATTTACTGCCATGTAATATCTTGCCACAGCGGTTAAATGACCTAACGCTGATGCCCAAACTAAGTCCACATTCAGTCAAAAGAGCAAGCTTTTAATTATCAAGTGGAAAATTCATTTTTCTTAATTAAGAGATTTTGCCAACAACCTAAAGAAAGTGTAGAGTATGGTTTAATTATTATAAAATAATTTAAGTGTGACTTTGAAGCCAAAGCATTATGCTTGCAGTGTTCATTCTTCAAATTTAAGGAATTAAATTAAATTCTTTGATTAAACCCTCCTTTTTTGTCTGTTCTCTACAGGACAAAAAAGCAATATTTTAAAAGTGAATTTGTTGTTATTTTTCTGATCAAATACCAAAGAAAAAGTTAAGTTATTTATCCCACATTAAGATACTGAATGTTCAGTGCTGGAGGAAGGAAAGTGGAAAGTAAGATTTTCAGGAAGCCTATTTGTTGCAACTAAGAGATCAGTTACTTTTAGCAAGTCGTTTAATCTCATTTTCTAATTCATAGGTGATATCCAAAAGTCTTTTTCAGTTTAAATCTCTGATAAATTAGAAAAGAATCACTTCTCCAAACTGCTTTTTAAATTGATAATAATATGACTAGCCTGTGTACTTTATCTAAAGACCCTATCGATATTATTTGAACAAATGTCTGAAATACATACACAGTTCTAGGGTTTTTTTCTGGTTAATTTCATTAAGTCATTACATTGATTGTAGGGCAAAAGAAGCTATATTATGACATATCAGTTATGGCTGAATAAAGTTGTGGTCTGAGTTTTTCAAAAGGCATGTCAGAACTTGCAAAATCTAATTAATGACCCCTTCAAAGTAAGCATCTTGGGAGGGTGTGAACTTATACTTGAAAGCTATCATTGCAAAGAATTTTTGATAATTCCTGTTTTGGAATTTAGAAGGTTTACTGAGTATTGGATAAATTTTAAGAGACTGAAATTAGTTCTTAAGAAAAATAAATAGTTTTCAAAAGAAATCTTTGCAATGGGAGTGAATTAGTAGATTGAATTTCCCCTTACTTCAAGTTTTCAAATACTGACCTAGGAATTGCCTTTCTGGAAGGTGAGCTTCTGACTGATAAAGAATCCAGAATATTCAGAGAATTTTTTTTTTCACTGAATACTGCTAATTTTTCCTGTGATATTTAGTACAGTGGGAAAAAGTGAATTCAAATATGACTTTCCCATTTTTTTCCTGAATTATACATTTATTCTTATTACTTTGTTACTTCAGAATGTAACTTAGGCAATAAAGCAGTAACTATTCTCCAGTTAGTGAATAAAACTGAGGCATCTTTACTTGAAGACACTGTAAATAAAATAGCATGTGAGCCAAAATCACTGGATCCAGAAAAGTGTACAACAAAGAATTTTTAATACCTGAAGACCTTCAGTTTACAATTTACCTTCTCCCTCGCCATTTTAAAGTATAAATTTTTATGAGTTATCATCTTATAATTGACTTCTGAATTCCTTATTGTTGTTATATCATGGGTTAATATGTTAAACCAGGTTCAAAGAATTTCCTTTTTCTTTGTATAATGTGCTGAAATCTCAGAGAAGTAGCCCCTCCCCTCAAATGCTAGTTAAATTCAATCACGTATTTGTTGTAAGTGGCAGCATCCACAAAACATTCACTTATTCTCTGTCCTATTTTGTATTCTTCATATAGAATATAAGATACAATTGATATTCCCCTCAAAGATGATTTTTATACTAAAAATCCTCATAAATCACTGAATAAACCTATCCAAAACTTCCAGATACAAGTGATCACAAACAGTGATCACACACATTTTCCACACATTTTCCACACAAAACACACATTTTCCATTTTAATATCAAATAATTACTTAAATACTGGATTGAATACACATATATGAAATTCAGTACAGTTTACATGAAATTTAACATGAGGTAGATCATCCTTAAATTACAAGAATACCCAATGTATTTATTTTTCCTGGATTCAAATGGCTAGTAATTATTAAGAGAGTTTTAGCAGATCAGGGATTATGTTCCCTTTTGAAAAATTATTATATATGTTTAAGAAGTAATATTAGTTACAGATATCAAGGATTCAGTTGATGAAGTTAAGGCTGGGACATGAGGGATATGATTTGTTCTCAAAAGAAGTCTATAAAAACATAAACATTGAAACTGACTGGCAAAAAAAATCACTGAAGAGAACTTTGTGTTTTTCACCTTGATATATTTTCTATGAAAACAAGTAGTGCCGGTTTGGGTACATTGCAAATAGTCCTTTGTTAACTGAGAATCTGTCAAGTTTTATTAAAAAATAAGTAAAAGATAGCAAAATCATACTCCACCAGCCCATCCAGTTCTGCTTTCTTCAACATGCTCCTGGGTCTAAAAGACAAAAATCATATTGAACATAATGTTAGGAGGGTATTTTTTCCTAAATATAATCCGGACATTTGCAGTTAAGCTTCCTGGTCAGAGTGTACTATTACTAGTCGTCTAACTTCAAACTTGAGTTTAATTAAGAGGACTATATTAAAAATCTTACATTACAGTGCTATTGCATACACCAGGATTATCTAAGTGTTGAATCTTATTGCAGATCTTTAATAATTCTGGTTAGCAGTGACATGGAATTATCATGATATCTGTGGAGGCCCAGCATAACCCAAGTACTTGGTGTGGTGTAGGTAAAAAGAGCTTTCACAGTGGAGTTTAGGTTAAATTCTTTCTTTTCTCAGTCTTACGAAGTAGCCAGAAATTTTAAAATTTGTACTAAATCTTATTTTGATTTATATTTTAGCAAAATATAGTCAATCATTTACTGAACATATATTTAGTAATTCTAAAAGGATGAATAGACATTTCTAGAGAAATAATTAGAAAAAGGAACATTGTAGGCAGAACGAATAGCATAGAGACCAGACCAACTTAGTAAACCGCAGGGTGTTCAGTGTGGCTGAGTGGAGGGTGACCACAGGGAAGAGGCAGAAGACAAGGGAGGTTGCATATTTATCCGCAAGATCTTTGGAGAAACTTTATGCCACCCTAAGAAGTTTGAACTTCTCCTGTAAGTAAATCCTTTGAAGGACTTCAAATAAACAATTTAGAAAATGTAATTGTGAGCATGATGCAGAGAACAAATTAGAAGTGGGTGAGATGGAAGGAGGCAGAGAGACCAATTATTAATAGAAGGCTATTGTGATGTTGGGGAAAGAATGATAAAGATCCAAACCAAGGTCGTGGTAGTGAGGATGGAACAGAGAAGTAGTCACAGATATTCAAAAGTTCAGATCCTCAGAAATAAGTTTGAGAGTTACTGGCAAGTGGTAACAGAAAGCTCTGGTATAGGTAAAAAGAGAGTAAGCAGAGAGTTGAGATAGAGGCAGCAGGATAATCAGCAGACCATTTCCTCTTTTGCTAGGGCCACAGCTGTGCTGCGTTTGTCAGCCTCCCTTTCAGCTGGATGTGGTCATGTGATAAGTTCTAGCCAATGGTGTGTGAGCAGAAAGGACCTGTGATACTTCTAGTCCTAGACCATAAAAACCTTTCATACATTATTCTCCTCCGTTCTTTTCTCCACCTCTCAGCTGAATTTTGATGCTTAAGTTGAATAATCTTGGAATAGTGTTGGAAGCCTCTGGATGAAGTTAGCAGAAATGCTATCACCTGGGTTCCTGAATGACTGTATGGAGCAGAGTACCCCATCCCCCAACCCTCACCATCCCTCGCTTACCTGGACTCACTATCGGACGGTTACATGAATGTGCAATAAATTTCTACTGTATTAACCCACTGAATTATTGGAGGTTTTTGTTGTCATAGCAGTTAGCCTACCTTTCCAATATATAAACTTGGAGAATTATAAGAGTTCTAGAGAAGTCAGAAGAAGAGCTGGAAAGGAAAAGAACAGTCAATGAAGAAGAAGGAGAGCCATGAGAGAATGCACTGTCATAAAAGGGAGGGGTATAACAAATATTAAGAACATAGTTTGAATTTTTTCCTATAGGGATAGGCCAATGCGTCAGAGAGAACAAGTAAGACAAGACTTGAAAAAATAGTGAAACTTTTTTGATTTATTACTTTTAGGCATAAAGATAAAATTAACTTTAATCTCCTGTTCAGAGGAGGAAGAAGAATATGAAAGATGTTTCTTCCCCTAACTGTAAGTTTCTTAATAAATCTCACTAATATAACTATATTATAAGTAACTATTGCCAGTTTCCTTGGATTCTTTGTTTTGAGTATGATTCCTCACATGAAGAAAATGTTGCTAGGTCATTTAATCTTTAAACATTATTTGTTTTAAAATTGTACATGCACACACATGCACACACTAGTCATGATGTTGTTGTTGAAAAATTCAACACTCATTCTAAAATCTAAAAATATGTCCCATGTATTTATCAGACTATATTGAGACAGAGGTGTTTAGAAATCCTAAGGTTATTCAAACATGATATTCTAAATTTAATCACTATTTTCTGGCTGTAAAACTAAAGTTTATATTCCAAGGACTTCCACACCTCATTGAATGAGCATCTTAAATGTTCTGTCAGTTTGGATTAAAGTTGTCTCAGATTTTGATAAATTAGAATTTCAGATTCCAAAGCAATCACAGATTTTAAATTCCTAGTTTTAAGAGCTAAAAATGGTGTCTAAATGATACATCTCATAGTTTTCAAACTAATAAAATTAAAGCAATAGTTCCTAATACCTAGATTCAATGAAAGCATTAAAGATATAGTCACCCAAAGCTGATTAATCAGATCAATGGTTTCTAATTAACTAGGATAATCAAAATTAGTCTATCCTTTCTTTGCCTATGATACTGCATTAAAGCCAAACTTTTTCTGCTTTGTATATCAAAATATATATAAGATAAAAATAAGCTTCTAGCATATTCCATCAAAATTAGTCAAGCCTCTCACAGACACAGTAGTGATTTAAAAAAATATTTTTAGCCTGAGTAATGTTGACTATTATAGTCCTGATATATTTCCAAACAGATTCATATGAGTTTTTCCTTGCAAAACATAATGTCCTAATTTCTAGATGGAATTTAGTGATTTACTTTGATTGCTCCACTTTTCTTCTTACTTTATAAAATAGGGTTATTCTATATTTGGTTTAATGAAACATTCTTTCATAATTAGAAGTCTCATGAAATGTACCCATCAAATTTCCTATTTAAAGAAAACATTTTGTATATCTTAGTTTCTAATACGAGTAATTAAGAACAGGCTTATATTAAAGCTTTTAGATTAGTGAAGTAATTTTTCTGACTCATTAATTCAACAGATTATCTTTGGATTTCAGCAATAGAAACAATTGAAACTGAACAATAAATCTGTGTCTAGTTTTCAAGAGGATATTCTCCCCCCCCAAAAAAATGAACACATAATGGGGCACTCTCCTAAGATAACCAGGTAACAGGATAATTTGATCTAATATTTCACATCATGTTTTCAGTTATTCACTTTTGATTTTAAAATGAGAATATTTGACTTTTTAAAAATAATATTCATTTCCTTTCGGATTTTTATTTTTTATTTTTGACATTAAATAGAACATGTTTGTATTTTTTCTCTGATTTTTTTTCATGGAACAAATCTATTTCCCTTGTAGACCCATCCTTTGTTTTCATCTTCATTATTTTGCTCTTCTTCTTTTTTTTTTTTTCTGCCAATCTCATTATAATCTCAAAAGAATGGATTACCATCCTAATTGAGAGACAGATACCTGATTTTTCCAATGTCTCATTGTCTCATTTAGTCTTTTTTTGCTATTCAATTTCAAGACTTAAATCATTCAAAAAAAATAAGAGGTATCCTATTTAATAAAGTAATGGACTTGTGAATACACAGTGCTTTTTTGCAAAGCAATCAGGAGTTGAATGCAGTAGTTCTGGCTTTAAAATATAGAATGTTATTAATAGCTATACATGAGTCCCCATTATTGTGTTTCATCTTCAGAAACAGACATCTATGGGTTTAATATACCTTACCTTTGGACAATCCCATGCCTGCCAGTCTTCCCTGAAATCACATATAGACAAGACTGAAACATTCTGGACTCTTTTTAGCCACTGCAAACATATTCTGTCATCAGTAACCCACGTAAGCCAACTGAAATAATAATCACTGCAAATAAATCAAAACAAACAGTTACAACCATAAGCCAATTTCACATTCAAATAATTTCTTAATTTTTGTTTTCTAAAAGGTACATTTTATTATTATGGAATACTTATTCAGTAGGTAAGGAAGACAAAACTTTCTTTTCTCTGGAGAGAAAGGACAAATATATATGTTGACTTTTTAAAAAACACCTATAAGAGTTCTTTCATCTAATGAAATTATTTCATATTTAAGTTTTCTCCCCATTTCTGGAGTTTTAAACCTTAGAAAAAAATTTAAGACATAAGATTAAAGCTACTGATCAATGGGATGGAGGAGAAGCATTAAACTGGGTATTTTGCACAAGTAAACTCAACTTTTCATTTTTTAATTAGTTGAGAAAGAGCCAAGTGTGGTGAAAAGACCACCTTTGTTACCAGGTGAGTTGGTATTGGAAGCTGAGTTTTAGGTCAAGTATTGAAATTCAGGTTGGTATAATAATTACCTGTGAAGTATATGAAGTAACCCAAATGTTTGGCACATACTAGATGCCAATGAATGGCAGCAATGATTGCTTGGCTCTTGTAGACAGAGAACATCAACATAAAATGAACCACAGAATTTTGGACATCGGTGTAAAAGAAACCACAGAGCTGGAAGGGGTCTCATGCTCATATTCTGGCTTTATGTCCTACTAGTTATATAACAGGCCAGTTGCTTAACTATTTCATTTCAATATGGGAATATAATATCACCAATTTTAAAGGTTGCTGTAAAGATTGGCTGAGAGTGCTTAAAGTGCCTGCTACATGATGTGTTCAAGATATGTTAGCTGTTACTATGATATTGTTAATATTACACAGATGTTCAAATGAGCCTCTTCACTCCTTATACTGTGTTCTTTCCACCATTCCATTTGCCCCCTAAGGAGAATGGCACTTTTAAAAAAAAATGATGTATTCAGTCAAGTTTTCATCAAATAGATTGGGGTGAGGAATAGCAGATAATTCAAAAATTTGAAGTCAATTTTGCTTATCTAAGAGTGGGCTCATCTTGGGAAGGCCCAGCAGAGGCCTCTGATGGCGCGATGGGGTTGTTTTCCCTGTTGGTGATCAGTCATTTGGCCCTGGCTGATTCTCCTTCAAGAGGCAGGGTGAGGAGACCCAAGCCTTGGCCCACTGGGTATTGGGAAGTGGTCAGGAGGCCCAACAAGCAGGGCTTGGGGACTCCTTCCCCGTATCCACTTCAACCAGAAGACCACAGAGGACTGATTAGGAGGTGGGAAGGTTGCTTGTGGTCAGGACTAATCAGACAAGATCCACGTGAGACTTCATGGCGAGGGAGAGAGAATGCTTTACATCCCTGTCTGCCTATAGTTAATCCACAAACAGACAACTCTTCAACCAAATAGTTGAGACCAGACTGCTTCCCAGTGAAAAACTCTAACATGGAGAGAGGGTTAGCTTATCTTATTTATCATGCACACGTGATACGCATAGATCCACAAACCCTAGACTGAGAGAGAGCAGGCCAGACTTGAATGAAGCCAGGTGGAAGACACATATGACTTTTACTATCTGCCCCTGGGTCCCAAGTTCACATCTGTACATCTGAGGAAAGTTTCACTTAGATTGATCCCTGTGATCACTTTATATGTATAAAAGAGCTAATTTTCAAAAGCCAGCTGAAAGAACTTGTCTATTTTAATTTTTTACGTATTTAGCTTTTCATGCTACTTTTATTTACTTCTTTTTGCTTATAGCATAAGCATAAACTCACTAGAAAAAAGTATTAACCCTGATTAAGAAATTCTGTGCTAAAATTTAGTTTAAAAAGTGGGAGGGATCTGAGATTAATTACCTTGAGGCTATCATTGCTGGAACTGGAACTTCTGTGGGACCTACGTGCCCAGGGTAAGTGGTATCGATAATAAATACCCGAACAACAGGATTCTTTGCCCCAGCCTGCCAAGAAAATGGAGACATCTAAGCTCATAAAATTTCAATTATTACCAATGTTTTAAAGACACTTTACAAATTTAGATATATTTTTATAAACAAATAATATTAAATATATTACTGTTGAAGACATTCTATTTGTAACATGACCAGAGCTTCATTTCAATTTTACTTTCAAAGCAATTACAAATGTTGTGTCAACCAGAGTGAAAATATATATTTTAAATGCCTAATGAGAGAGCTTTGATTTGTAGGGAAAAATATTTTGAGTATGAAAATGCAGTTCTGTGATCCATATTCTCTTTTTTGATTTCTAAGACAGATCTCTCTCATTTTCTTTATTAAGATAATTATTATATAAGAATAATCATATCTCTGTGTGCTAAGGGGAGCACAGAGGGGGACTGGTTTGGGAGGAGAATGGAAAAAATAAATAAATGAAGGATACTTTTTGCTTTTGCCATTTGATTTGGTCTAGGACAATCACCAAATGTCAGTCTCTTAGCTGCTTGTATTGCTACTGCTATCATCCACAAAAGATCAGGAAAATTTCACCTCCAAATAAAGTGTCCATGGGCTTTACATTTTTCTTGTTTTGTGCTTTCTGTGCCACTGTATGCTGAAAATTTACATGATAGTGTAGCTCATGCCTAAACAGTTTCTTAGAGTTCCTCTGTTATTTTACTGCAGAAAACGAGAATCTTAACAGTTGTAATAAAATTTAAATCCACAAAATTTAGACACACAGTCTTCAATGACTCATTGCTGTTTGAATTCATCCAAAGAATTGTTTAGTCTCTGTTAGGACTTCCCTGTTTCACCCCAGGTTTAGCTTTGCAATTGTTCCACCTCTCCATCCAATGCCAGATGTTTCACTAACTTTAATCCTCAAAGAAATATGAGAATTTGGGTCCCATCTTCCCTGTCAATGTCAGTCACTCCTTGGTTCTGGGTTTCCTCATCTCTTCCTGCCTCCACAGACCCTCCCAAAGATCCAAATTCTTTTACACGATGGGTCCCAAGTACCAGGCCTCTCAATTCCAAATATCTCAGCTTCCAGACTTTCCACACAGCCCTTGAGGGATGTCCTATCTACACACTCATCTTCTATCCATTGCCTTTTCTCAAATGACTTTACATAAATGTCGACTCTCTGCAATTCTATTTCTCACTCTATGGCCATTCTGGCTTGCTTCGGAATCCACTCATGTGTATGCCACATCCATCCATCTTGTCACATACAGGGACCCACTGTAGCTATCCATGGCAGTGTTCTCCTTGGCAAGTAAAAACAATAAGGACCAAAGGACAAAACCTGCATTCCAAAATTACATCTGACTCCTTGTTCAAAGGGTGAATTTATGCTTTGATTCCACTTTTTCAGATTTCTTGTCTAAATTGGAATTAGGATGCAATGCTTTTTCACTGAGACCTGGTCATTCTTCTACTTCACATCCAGGTCTCCTCTCTCCAGACATGAGACTGAATAAAAAGGATGTATGATAAGAACTCTAGAATGTTAAAAATGCAGGAAACTCTGGGCACACAGCACGTCTAATTCCCTCAAGGAAGAAACTGAGGCTCACAAATGTAACCTACTTTGTATATCCAAAAAAGACCATAACTCGTGCCTGCTTCTACCTGACAGGAACATCAAATTCAACATTTGTATTTTCCGTTCTAGTTTGCATTTACATGAGAATTCAAAAGGGAATTGCAAAACAGAACTTTACCCTGAATTTGGAGCATGAAATATGAAAAAAATTAAAATTAAGTTAAGCTTGTTTTTCCTCCATGATCTGGACCATATGTTTTTCAAAGATTCTGCAATGGATTTTGCAAAGACTACTTCATCCAGCACAACCAGATGTCCAAAGCAACAGATGTCCACATAAATAATAAAGCACAGTACAATGTTTGCCTTACAATGCACAAGGATAAGAAGCCTCCAAACTTGTTGATCCCACCTCCGTTCATGATAATGGTTGCTCATTTTGACACCAGGGAAATGCAAGTATCTGCTAAAAGTATTCAACATACCTTTGGGTATGGAATATTTATTGTTCTAGGGTACTGGTCATCACCAAAATATGAATAGGCAATAACTGGTATGTCTGTATCATTAAATTCCACATATGCCAAAAATCTTCCATTAGGAGACCACCAGAGAGCATATTTTGTAGCGAGCATTCCCTCTGAAAAATAAATGCTAGCATATTAATTATAATTGCATCTTACTTTTAAAATCATTATAAACACTTTTAAATAGCTATTGACTGAAATAATTCTTTTTAGTGTGGATGTGACACATGCCATACTTCGGTTATTAAAAAATAAGTAATCTGAATTAAGAGGAATAGTTTAACCTTATACCTCATATCAAACATCAAGTAGTTTTGTGAGAAATTGACATTAATCAGAAATTTAATTTTTTAAAGAAATAATAAACATGTCTGCAATAATTAATCTTTCTCTTCAGGGCAGCTTCTGGCTTTTATAGTCACCTAAAGCAGCCAAAACAGAAAGAACTGTAATTGTACTACAGAGTGACATAAACATTGAAAGTTGAATTTCTCTCCCGGGGATATTATAAAAAAAACACAACAGAATTAGTTCAGTTGTACACATATAGTTTTTATAAAGACAGAGACTAGAAGTCTTTTGAAAGTCCGGTTAAGTCCTGGATACTACATGAACTAGAATAAGGACAAAGTCAAGAGAATATCAAAAACTAAAAATATTTTCTCAAAATATAAACCATTTATATCACAAACAGTTTAGTTTTGAAAAAAAAGATTCCTTTCTGAAGAAAAAGCAAACAGGATAAAATGTACTAACACAGCACCTAAGGACTATATATTGATACTTTTTGGAATATAAATCATTACTATCACTTCGTAGTAATGTTTATGAAAATAAATTCTACCAGTCTTCTGATAACATGTATGTCCTGTTCATAACCTAATAACAGCTTTCACAAATGCTTCTATTCATTGAAATAAGATACTACTCATCTAAATCTTATTAAATGTATGAAATTATTTTAAATTAAAAGCCTAAAACAGCAGCAGCAGAAAAAGAATACAGCTTACCTTCATAAACCCAGTCTGGGATTCCATTAAATATTTTATTTTCTTTTCCATTATATGTTATTTGAAAAGGTGGATCTCCTGGTCTTTGTTTGAAATAGATATTGTTTTGATAGACATATGCCTAGAAGTGGTGGTAAGTTAGTCAATAAGGGGAAATTTCATAATAAACACAATTAAAACTGTGTTTTTTAAAAATTATTCACCTAATACCTTTGAAAAGAGTGGTAATCCAGTTACAAAAAAGATTCATAACTAAAATATCATTTTAATAGCTCAAAAAACACAATCAACCCACATTAACATCAATTATGATTTTTAAAGTCTATATCAAATGAAGAATAAAGTCTACTATTTTTTTTAGCTGTTTTATTAACTCCAAATAATTATGTATATTGACAAAAAATTGAATAAATCTCCGAATATTAATAGCTAGCCAGATCTAATCTTTATTTAGAGTCCTTAAATAAGAGCTTGGACAAAATTTCATGTTGTCTGAAGCTAGTCTGGGAAACTTGTGAAAACCATATTTTTCCTGAGCTTTCTGGCACAACGCATTCTGGCTGAGTATAAGGATAAAGTTTTTGACTGCGATATTTAAAGAAGTCTATCCATGAGCTTGAGATTTTGCGGAATTCTCAGATGGGTTTCAATTTATCAAAACTCTTCCCATTTTTAACCACTAAAATAGTCATGAATGTATTTTTTTTTTTCTTTCAGGCAGGGAAATTTAACAAAGGCCAAAATCAAATGGCTCCTCTTTTATTTACATGATTAAACACTTCAAAAATTTAAACACTTACTAATTTACTCCCAACAGGCGACCAGCATAAATACTGAATTGGACGAGGAAGCTCATTTCCTCTTACAAATTCTCTAGAAGGAAAAAAAGAAAGAAAGAAAGAAAGAGAAAAAACAACAAACCTTGCCGTTCAATGCAAAAAATTAAAAAAAAAAAGCCTGTACAAATAGATAACATAAACAAACAATAAAAATTAAGGATCATCCCCTCTGCATCTACAAACCTAATGGGAAGAACATAGAAACAGAACTCGAGACATGGTGGCAGTTGCCATTCTTTTGCTAGTTACTTAAAAGTCACTTAACTTTTCTGGGTCTCAGTTTTCTGACCGTTATAGTGAGATGCATGGATTAAACCCGTATAGATTGTGAAAGTGGGAACAGCTCTGGCGATTATCTAATAGAACCCTCTCATTTTATAGAAAATAAATATGAAGTACAGACAGATGATATGACTTTTTAAGGTAACATTGTTAGTTCTTGGCAGACCCCGAATTAAACTCAGATCTTTTAAACCCCCAGGACTGTAAAATTTGCACACACCAGACTGAGATGGTCACTGAATTGCCTTCCAGCTCTGAAATTCTATAATTGTGCTGAAGTTTAATATGTGCTCTTCTACATTCTCATTCACAATCCCCATCTCTGTGAACGCATATGCATTTCAAATTTTTGAAAATAAGATGCCATTTGACAATCTCCCCAGGGATCTGACTTGAAATCAGAAAAGGAAAGGAACATCTGATCTCAAGCTAAACTGAAAAACGGATCGTATACTGGGCAGTATGCCTTAAGCTTGCAAAGTCCTCCACCCATCGGGAAATTTCAAATATTCTATTGGCCAAAAATCTCACTTTAATGCTTAGAGTCACTCTGCTCTGCAAGTACTCAGTCGAGTGACTTGCATTGTGGGGCTTTTGTGTCTCTTCAACAAGAATGTATACATATTTTTAAGTGTTAGAAGTCATAGGATACCATGCTTAAGTTTTGACTTTTATCTTCTTGAAGATTGTATTCATAGTTTCATCAAGACTGTTTTTAATGAAAAGCAAAATGAGACCTACCTTCAATACTTCGAAAAGCCTCAAGAAAGACTCTCACCTACTCTCTCAAAAAAAAATCTCTCCAACTTGGACCTGATGTGTGCCTGATGTTTCAACCTTTCCCATTCTTTTAATACTTGAACATCTGTGAAGACCTGTAACATGCATTACCTTGATTTAATAACTTATTAGGTCATGGAGCATAAGGCCTAGCAAGCAATGAAGGAACACGGCAGTTTAGATTAGAGAAAGAATGATGCCCCTGGAGGTGACCATTGGCGGTGCAGTGGGAATCCTGGCCTCCAGAGGGCAGTGTATGAGTACCGCCCACTGGCAGATAGAAAACGTTGAAAGTGATGTGAGGTCGCAATCAAGGGAAAGACCCAGAAAGAAGACATTCTTCGCCTGGTTCACAACTCTGTCTCAAGCCAGTGCTCACATTACCTTTGACGTTGTAACACTATCTTAGTTTTCTACATGCGGTAGAATTATCTATGCAATCAAGTAGACAGCGTTAAACTGAACATCTCTGTACATGTCTCTTCATGACTGGCAAGCCACCACGGCTGCCACTTCCTGTGTTTTCTGAGTCACTAAAGGTATGAGAGAAGTAAGAGGAGGATGCTTTACGAAGACTGCCATCTTCTCAGTGTTCCTTACCTAGCTTGACACTAGAACTATCTTTATTTTCTCTGTGCTAGATTTCCATAGTCTTCCAAGGCATATAATAGACTTGGAAATAGTGGTATTAAGTCATGCCTTGAATCTGAACAAATTTGTCATGCCTCACTTCCCGAATCATACTGTATTTCCCTGACCACAAAAAAAAAAATCTGGAAAATTAGATAGTTGAACAGAAAACAAAACAACTCCCCAAAACAATGGCTTGATTCAATATAATGCCGAAAAACTAAAAATGTAATGTGATTCTAGGTTCTAAAGCCTTTATAAACCATGATTAAAATACTAATATTGTCATCTTCTTTTGGAATGCTGTTCAATTTGGGGAATCTCAATATAGAGAATTTCAAAATGATTAAATGAAAAACAAGGACATGATTAAAGCCTTAAGAAATTGTACTGAAAGACATAGATTCCCTTCCACCTCATTAGTCTAAAAGTTTCTTGAGAGTAGGGTTGGCACCTCGACTCATTTGTATCCTCCCCCAAATATATGTGTTTCACATAGCAAATGCTCAATAAATGCTTCTTGAATTTGGAGATAATGTGGATACAGAGAAGAGGACTCAGAATGCATTCGATGGATTTAGATTTACTTCCTGTTTCTTAATTTGACTGTTTAAGGAGATCAGAGTTATTCTTTTCTAAACATTTAAAACAAGTAGATAATTGTTTTGAATTTTTGTATTCTTGCTGGACAAAAGAGGAAATAGACTAGAAGATTTTTTTCAATAGCTCTTCAAGCCGTGTGATTATTTTTCCCTTGTATAACAGCAAAGAGGATATCACATTGAGTAACTAAACCAATTCATTGTCCACACTCAGTCAGAGTGATTGTCTAAGGTGCAAATCTGACCATGTCATTTCCCATTTAAAACCCTTGAGTGATTCACTATTGTCACCAGAAAGAGATCTAAACTCTTTTTCATGGCTTCCTGATCATTATTTGGCCTATGCTTCCTGCTTCAACTGCTTCCCAACCTTACGCCACCTCCCACTAGTCAGCAGGTTCCTCCAATTTCAACTAAACTGATCTAATTTGAGTTTCCTGAACACTCCATGCTCTCCCTCCCCTTTGGACCTTACATACTCTTCCTTCTGCCAGGAATTCTCTCCCTCAATCCTTTGCATACCTGAACATTCATTTTTTTTTTCTTTTAAGTGGTAAATATTTCAAATAGTTGAAACATACATATAAAGAAAACTGCACCTGTCTGACAATATATCCACCATCTAAATTTAAGAGAAACTAAGGGCAGTAACAAGATAATATAGTCTTAACCTCAAATCAGAGCTTGGAATGAAAAAGGCTGGGTGTTAGCTTTAAGCAGTATTAATGAATAGAGGTGATGTTTTACCCATTCCTAAGGTCATAGATGTGATACGTTGCCGTGTAAGAGTATCTCCAAAGCTGTCAAAAAGAAGAGAGGCAAGACAAATTACAGTTTAAAAAAAGCTTACATCAATAATGTATAATCATATATCATCCAATTCGAAGTTCAGAATTATAAAAGGACTACTTTTACAAGGCACTAGGAAGAATATGTTTCAATTCCAAACGAGTCTTCATTTAAAGAGATTTACTGTGGACTTTTGTGCCGTTTGTCCAAGTTCCAGAACTAATCTCAGCAATGATTCAACCCTCACTCCATAAAAAGCATATCCAAAGACATTTCCTAACACTAAAAGCTTATCTTTGACACACTGTATCTTAGGAATTTTCCCTTCATGTTTTACCTGTATTGGAGTAAAACCACTATGACTTCCACAGCCCGTAAGAATTATTCTGTTCTTGGATAATTCATTATAATGATACCCTTTAAAATTAGGTAAAGAAAATTTCATACAACATATGGTTTTGTTACAAAATGATTGCCTTTCTTTGAGTGTAGTTTTTGAATGATAGAAATTTTAAAAATGAATAGGAGATATTTAGCTTATAATTCCTCCTGAACAAAGCTATTCTTTTTCTTGGTAAGCATGTTTGTGCTGTGGTTAGTGAATGATGCAAGAAACAGCCCTTTCTTAAAAGGCTTTCAAACTCTTGACAGAGAAGTTCCACCAGATTGAAATATGTCTTTCTGAAGATTGCTGGTGACCAACTCCTGAACATTTAAAGAAAGACTCTTGCTCTCTCTTGCTTTTTAAACTAACTTGTGGATTAGTAGGAGATATAATCAGATATACCCAAATTAAATAGTTGATACCTTTGAATAATCACTTTCTAGATATGCAAATTGCCGATCAGGTGATAAGCCGTAATTTGAAGCATTTATACTTTTCTGAAATTATGAAGAAGTCGATTAGAATACAGAAAAATAACAAAGAGCCATGTAAATTTGCAGGTCTAAAAGAATGCTGTACCTTTGATACACTCCTACATAAATATTCTTTCAATGCAATTGAAAATATTTTATGCAGTACCTGCTGTATACAAAGAAATTTACTAGACACTACGAGGGAAGGATACAATAGATAAGACATGACATGTGATTTCAAGAACCTTATGATGTTAAACTTGTAATGGAGTAACATGTGACAAATTAGAAAGCTCTAAAAAAGAGATTCAATGCACCATTGCAAAATCATTAAAAAGAAAATGATTGAATCCAGATGAGGGGATCATTGGTTGCACAGAAGAGGAGAGTATTATTGTATCTGAACTTGGTTTTAAAAGATTAGTAGGCTTTTAAGGGTGGAGAAAGTAGGAGGATTAAGAACCCAGGAGAGCAGAACAGCATGTGCCATCTATCACAGCTACCACTTATTGAGTATTTATTCTGTGTTAGGCATTGTCCTAAGCACTTTAAAATGTTATTTCATTTAATTTTTATATTAACCCAAAGATGTATTATTATTCCCACTTTACAGAGGGAAAAACTGAGGCATAGTGAGGTTGATGTGGTGTAAATCCAAGGTTCAAAGAATAGTAAGTGACAAAGCCAGGATTTGAACCTCAATTTGCCTGACACTGAGGACTGAGTTCTTAACTATCTTATACCATACTATTTCTACAGAGGAAAAAAGATGCCCCCAAGTGATTCACAATAAGGCAAGGACAGTAGCCTACCGTGACTAGAAGAGAGAGTCGGAGGACTCTCGTGGGATATAGGGCTGGGAAGTCCAGATCAAGTGCTAAGACTTTGAATTCTGTCCTTGGTCAGTGAGGAGCTGGCAAAGGTTTCTGAGGAGGAAAATGATGTTGGGTACATACCAGGGTGCTGTTACTCAAAATGGTATATGATTCTCCTGTTTCAATATTATGAAATACTACATTATTATCTGCAGATTGACGAAGATATTCTTGTCCTTCAAGCAAGAAAGAAAACAAAACTTGAAATGATCTTTTAACAGAAAATATATTTCTAACAACAACAAAAAAACCCTCTCTTATTTCCCAGACCTACTTTGTTTTTCCTACTCGTGCAGCATATATTACTTTGTCAGATTTAACATAATAAGTTGATGATGGAAGGGAGAAAAGTAAGCTTTTCTCTGCTTCACACAAAGACGCCGCATTTGCTAGCAGCAGCCCTATTCTAACTGATTCAGGGTGCTTAGGAATAAAATTTTGTTTTCTCTGAGTTACAAAGAGGATAAGCTAGTTTAAAATAGTACATCTCTTTTCAATGATAAAAATAAGTTACATTTGGGTTGTGTTTGATTTAGTTTAAAACATACTTTATATGAATTTTATTTTCTAAACAAAAAAATAAAAATATTCAATCTTTTAGTGGCACTTAAATATATAACTATAATATCATAAACTATTTAGTTGATCTCACCATCTATTTGATTTGACTTATTTGATAACATCCTATTTTGAAAAGCATATGCAAATAACAATTTAATAACCCTTAAAGGGCTTGTTGTTAGAGTGGGATTTTGTCTGTTTTCCAGATTATCCAGATTAACAATGGAATTTCTCTTTTGGTAAAATTCTCATAACCTCTCCTAAATAGATGCATATCTCCCATTCTCAAAAGCTGTACCAGACACTCAAATTATTCAACAATGCATTTTCAGCTTTTCCTTGTCTGTTTAATCTCCTATTGGCCTCATTACTGTTGGGCAAATCCAGCCTTAATGGTCTTGTCAAAACTGCTTTGGTAGCCGCCTGGGTTATTCAGATAATTGCTCTTTTTGTCCATTTCAACTGATACGGTTTCAGTTACCATAGAGATGCACTGGCACCAAAATCAAAACAAAACAAAATACATTTTTAAAACCCCCAAAAGATAGAGAAACAATCCATTTACCTGAAATCCAGTTTGGAAAAAATGTTTTATAAGAAAATGTCCCATTTAAAATATCTTTCAGTGTGAGTGCTCTCGTTGTGCTTCCTTCAGAATTGTGGACTTTGGGGGAAAAGAAAACACATTCTTATTAAAAAGAAGGTTAATAACTCAAATAAATTCTAAGCCTGGCCTTAATCTGTTCTTTCTCACATAATCATAAAATCTGCCATTTGCTAAGTGCTTGCTTAAATCCTATCTTAATAATTATCATTATTAGTAGTATTTTCTTTATTATAGACAGGGTAACCAAGGCTTTAGGGAGGTAGTTTGATTGCCTGGAAGGGAAAACTGCTGGAAAAATGCAAAGGAAAGTGAAAGTTGCAGCAAAGCGCCGTACAGAGCACTGGGGCATTGTTCTTCAGACAGGGAAGCGTTGTCAGGGGTTTTGAGGAGGAAGATGAGATGCGGTTCCAATAACTCCAGGCCTTGCAGAGCTGGGATTATGGACCATGTGAGTTTGATTAAAAACCCAGCCTCTTAAGCAGTTCACTGTATTTCCTCACACCAGGCATGGCTTGAATTTCCACTGATTGATCAAGAATGTATTTTAGAACCCCAGTTGGTCGGATAAGATCAGGCGGAATCTTAACCTTTAGAAATCTCAACAGAGGCATTAAAGAATGTAGATAATTTTCTTATTCTGACTATGGATTTTTAGAATGAGAAAGCTGACCAGAAGAAAAGAAAACCACATGATCTATACAAATTATTTTAGAAATCGCAAGAGTAGAGGTTTTCCGTAGAAAAGCTAGCTTAATCTAGCTCACAAATCCCAAATAAATTTCATCTATATTTGAATCTTTCAAAACAATTGTGTTTTCCAAACATGACCCTAATTCTCAGAACAAACTTGTTATAGAGCTCTGAAACAGTAAGATACACCAGTCAGAAAATAAAGCAATCAATTCCCAATCGCTGTTTATGCCCTATGGCCATTCTCTCTCTATCCCACCATATCCCTTCTCCAGGTCACCACTTCACAGAACCAAAACTTACAGAAATGTCCTATACCTTGAATAGCATTTAGGTGAAAATAAAACTGTCAAAGATGAGAGCTGTAACTTTATCTTTGTGCTAAAACTCTACCACAGCTTTCTATGACTCTTCGGATAAAGACCAAAAACGGTGATTTGGACAACAGGTGCTGGCTAGTCTCAGACAATCCACCCTGCCAGCCCTCCCTGGCCCTCTCTCATTACTTTCCAGTCTCCAAACATGCTTGGCTCTCTGTTCCTCACATATTCTTTCTGTAGGTCTTCTGCAGCTCTTCCCACCCTCTCTCTTTGCCTCATAATTTCTATTCAGCCTTTAGTGCTCAGCTGAAGGGCAACTTCCTCTGGGAAGGCCTTCCTGACCCCTGGTTAACCTGGTTAAGGTCAGGTTCCCTTGTTACACATTCCCTTAGACTATACTCCCTTTCTTTAGAGCACTTGCTTTGGTTTGTAATCATGTGTGTATCTGAGTAATTATCTTATTAATGGTTTCCCACCTTCCACTGTATAATCAAAATAGTTACTATAAGGCCAAAGACCATGCATGTCTTGTTTTGCTCACCACCACATCCCAGTGTCTAGCACACACTGGCATTTAAGAAGTACTTGAGTGAATGGATGCTTGAAATGAAGCCTATCTGGCTGGCTGGCTGAGATTTGTGCCCTTCTTTTAATTTCCTCCATGGCTTTGGTGAGTAGATCTCTGGCACCCCAGCTTGCTCACTTATAATATAAGGGACTGGACAAGAAGATGCTGACAATCCTTTCAGCTATGCCATGCTAGATTTTAAAATTTGAACTCAACCTGTTCTATTAACCTTGTAGTTACATAAATGTACTGTCATGTATGTAGTAAGAGCAAAATGATCAATTGGGTAATAGCATCTTCTGCTATTTTAACTGATTCACACTGATGCATATATGCTCCACACATTTGATTAAGACTGTGGGTTTATTTTCTTAGTTTAGCAAAAACTCATTCTGGTAGTCATAAAAATGCAAGTGGCTGGTAAGACCCTTTGCAACTAGACACTGAATACTTAACTACCTGAAGTTATTCTGTTTTTTTAACAATGATCTTCCTATAATCTGGTTGCATCCTAAGGAAGTTTGCATATGATATATAATTATTTATAATGAAACTTCTGTTTAATGGAATGGTCTTGTGCAGAATTCATACGATTGATTTTATAATTCCTGTTCAACAAATAAAAGACCATTTACTATAATGGCATTATAATAATTGCCAAGTACTGCATTTAGTTCAATTTTATTTAACTCTCCTAAAAGCACATTACAATCTGTTTCTACTGTAATCAAGGGAAAATCATAACACTATTCGTAGTGGAAATTATTTTCTTTTCTTTTTTTTTTTTTTGAGACAGAGTCTCACTTTCTTGCCTGGGGCGAGTGCCGTGGCGTCAGCCTAGCTCACAGCAACCTCAAACTCCTGGGCTCAAGCGATCCTACTGCCTCAGCCTCCCAAGTAGCTGGGACTAC
>CAUYSK010116693.1:0-38895 GCA_963575035.1 Avahi laniger | reverse complement strand
TCGGACAACTAAAAACATATGGAAAAAATTAGCCGGACATGGTGGCGCATGCCTGTAGTCCCAGCTACTCGGGAGGCAATAGGATTGCTTGAGCCCAGGAGTTTGAGGTTGCTGTGAGCTAGGCTGACGCCACGGCACTCTAGCCTGGGCAGAAGAGTGAGACTCTGTCTCAAAAAAAAAAAATAATAATATTGTAAAAATTACTCCTGCCTTCCAAATTTTAAAAATTGTAAATCAGAATGCATTAGAAGCATGATGACATTCCTTAATTCTGCACTAAAGGTTTTTAATAAAGAATGTTATAGCAGTTCATAATAGTATGTGAAAAGTATCAAAAAAAGTATATAAAAACAAAATCTTTGAATATATTATTTTGGGTTGGCTCCCCCTATTAGTTTTAGTAAAATTAAAACCCAATTGGTTAGTTATTTTATTTTCTACTGATGGAAGCCTCACTTCTATGGAGAAAATATTCAAAAACATAAGTCTGTTAGAGAAATTTAAAAATGAATTTAATGTAATATTAATACAATAGTTATTTAAGTTAAAACATACTTGAAAATATTGGGAAATAATTCTTTATATATTAGGATAGGCCAATTGTTATAACAAACATCCCCCAAAAGTCTCAGCGTTTTAACACAATGAAGTCTTTATTTCTTGTACATGTCTCCACCCAATGTGGGTTTGGGATGTGGATCCCCTTTGCCCCACACAGTCATTCAGGACACAGGCTGTTTTTATGAGTGGTGCCTTTTATCTACTAGGTCCTTTTCCATTCTCTGCCCTCAAACTTCTGACTCCAGTCAGCAAGAAAAAACAAGACAGAGTGTGGAGGGTTATGCAGTTGGGTTTTGGGGAGCTAGGCATTGAGGTGGCTTATCTACCCACATGTCATTAGCTAGAACTCACTTATATGGCCCACCTAACTGCAAAGGAAGGTGGGGAATGTGGTCTTGCTCTGTGCTCAGGTGGAAATGAGAAACAGAGTTTGATTTACACGTAGCATTTCTCTCTGCAACTCTTTGATAGTGGCATTACAAACTCAAAGCTACATGAGCATAGGAACCTTATTGGTTTTATTTACCACTGTAACCCTGTAGTGGATGCTATGATCTGCACTACCCAGATTTCTATAGTGTTAGAATCTCTCTACCTGGTCTGTCAGTGGAATAGTTTGACTTTTTGCAGGCAGCTCAGGGCTCCAAGAGTGAATGTTCTAAGAGATAAGAAGTGGAAGCTGCTAGTCTCAAGGCCTGGGCTCAAAAATTGGCACAGTATTACTTCCATGGAAAATAGACCCCATCTCTCAACAAAAGAAGTGTCAAAGGATTTGTGACTATCTTCAATCCACTAAAGTAGTAATATTTTTAATGTTTGTATTTGAGTTACATGTCTTTTTTCCCCAGAAACAGAGTCTTGCTATATTGCCCAGGCTGGACTTAAGTCCTGGGCCCAAGCGATCCTCCCACCTCAGCCTTCTGAGTAGCTGGGACTACAGGTGTGCACCACTGTGCCCAGCTTGAGTTACTTGTCTTTTTGCTTATAGACAGATTAATCAGTCGGCTACAGAAATTAAATATTAATAAAACTAAAGTACACACTTCCTTTTTATTTATTACCTAATTTACAAGGTTGTCAAAATGCTTTAACATTTTATTTCCTAATGGGTTTAGAGAAGTAATTTTGGATGTATATAAACTAATTGACCTAATCCTTGGGTACTAGAATTACTCTACTCATGCTATAGTACTGAAAAAGGGGGTTGGGGGGGAGCTACAAGAGAGTAGGTGAAGAAAATCCTTTCAGAATCTTTGTTCTGGCTTTCTGACTAGGTTTTCCCTTCTGTCTCATGGTCCTTTCTGCAGTTACCCTCTATTGGTTTAGTGGAGTGTATGTATGTGGTGAGGGGAGGGGTACAGAGATTATAGAACCAGCTTGCACTGTAAGTTATAACTGCTTAGGTAAGTATTGACTACTACTACAAGGAATTTTTTGGAAATAAATTCAATAAATAAAGATATTGTTAACCCCGTTACATGTCTCTAGGTAGACCATGGATGATTTTGACACTAATCAATAGTAAACAACAAGCTCCAGATTTATTTTTTAGGTTTTCATTGTATATTTTAATCAGTTTCTATTGCAGTAAGATTCCAATGGAAGGAAAGCACTGCTTCATTTTTGGTTGAAAGTAAACATACATTATAAGTTGTATGATACACATTGACTAATGATGTATTTACTGTGTGTGTGAGAGTATGTATATTTTTTGAATTATAGATGAACTATTGACTTATAAAAACAAAAATAATCAAAATATAAAACATTAACTGTATAGTACATATGCTTATACACATATGTACATATGTATATGTAAATAAGTGAGATCATTCTGCTTTTTTCACTTGCTTTTTTCACTTAATATATACTTCTATGTCATTAATAAAACTGAAATAGGAAATTATTAGATATAAATAGGCCACTCTTTTCCCCTTGGAATGTAAACTCTGGATTTAACTGGCTATGGAGAGCAATATTTCTGCACTAAACTCCAGACTCAAATATACAATTTTCAATTCAACATTTCCACTTGGATTTCCAGTAAATATCTCAAACTAAAAATGTCCCAAACTGAGCTACTGATCTTCCCAAACCAGTTCTATCTGTAGTTTTCCAGGTCTAGCTGATAGAAAATCCATCCTTCCAGTGTGTCTTTTCAGGTTTTCAAGCCAAAATCCGTAGCATCATCTTTGATTCTTCATTATCTTATACCCATATTTAGTATAACAGGAGAGCGTCTTGATTCTACTTTCAAAATATATCCAGATTTTATATAGTAAGTCAAAGGAAGAACATCTCTAATGATAAGTGGGAACACAAGCCTGCCTCCCACTCCACTGCTGTGTTTGGTCATCTAGGCCTCTCCTACCTCCCCCTACTCTCCTCACCCCACTCTTCCCACACTTTTCCATTTGCTTTCAATTATGAAAATTTAGTAGGGAGCACAATGTACAGGCCACTTTCATACACATGTTTATCTTATTTAATGTTTAAAGCAGTCCTTTGACGGTTGTTCCACTTACTGTTACTGATAGTAAACTACCCCCAAACTTAGCAGCTTAGAGCAGCTGTTATCATTCTCATGGATTCTGTGGGTCAGAAAATCAAGACAGGACACAGAGGGGATGGCTTGTCTCTGCTGCACAATGTCTAGGACCTCATCTAGGAAGACTCAAAGCTGGGGGCTGGAATGATCTTAAGACTTATTCATAAGTATGTTTAATAGCCCATCTCTGATAACCTAAACATCATCAGACTTTTTACAGACTTCAGGCACAGGGCTCCAAATGCATGCGTTCCTGCAAACCAGGTGAAGGCTGTATTCAATTTTATGACCCAGTCTTGCAGTTTTCATAGCATCACTTCTACTGGTGAAAACTATCACAAGCCCTCAAAGGGAGGGTTTGAAATAGACTTAATCACTTGATGAGGGAGTAACAAAGTCACATTATAGAAGAGAATGTGGGATTTGGAAAATACCATCTGCCACAGAGTTTATAATTTTCATAGATGAGCCATGGAGGTTTGGAAAGAAGTGGTTATCCCAGAGTGGCAATTAACAAGGGGCATCTTGGGAAACTACTCCTCGAGATATTATTACAGGTGACTAGTAGCCAGTTAGTTTTTAAGGCGTTTTATTTCAAGCCTTTAAAAAATGTGAGGTTGTAGTATTTATTTGTGCAGTTTCTACAGTGTTCACAAATGATTCTAATCCACTGATTAGGAAATATAGTATAGTCTCTACCTGCCAAAGAGTCACTGGAGAGTCACTGTGCACAAGACACTGGAAGAGGCCATAGATCAGGTTAGAGTCGTGGCAGTTTCCTTTTTATTGCCTCCTCAGTGACACAGCAGTGTCTACATGGGCCAGAGATAGTAGTGTTCTGGCCTTCTTTCTATGGAGCTAAGCGGGTATAGTTGTGGGTCCTTTCACCAAAGACCAGTCATCCAAAAGTTATTACAACATTCATTTACACTCAAGCATCCAAATTGAAAGCTGCATTTGCCTCATCCTAACAAAATTACTCACACTTCTAGGCTTGTGAATTTTGCTGATTTGGTCAGTGGTCTGGTGACCATTCAAAGAGTGTCTCTGTATCTAGTACGTAATGGCCAAAAGAGAAAATCATCCAGAGATAATCCTGGGATTTCCTCCAGCTGTAGCAACATTATATATACTTGCAGATATTGAAGCTGTGTTTTTTTAAAAATCCTAAAAAGGTATTTTTTTTACTAATTCTCATAGACCTTCCCCTCTGTCATTATAAATACAATAATTTCTCTTTGTGAATTTACGTTAACTTCACCTTTTACCCACGTGTTTCCTTGCATTTGGTATTACTGTTTCAGTATATATTTTTTTATTATCAGTCTCAGTCCTTGGCTTCAGACCTTTTTAGTTCAAGATACATATGGAAAGATGAGTGAGATGACATCACCATCATTATCATAAAATTTGCATTGAAGTATAATATCCACACAGGAAAGTATATAAAGCATAACTGTATAGCTCAAGGAATTTTCACAAATTAAATATACTCATTTAGCTACCACCCAGATCAAGAAATAGAAACATTACCAATACCCCAGAAGCCCTCCTGCTCCCTGCCAGTAACTGACCTTCCTCACCCTAGGTAATAGTTTTGCCAATTTTTGAACTTCTTATAAATAGAATCCTACAGCATACATTCATTTGAGACTGGATTGTTTTGTTTATCATTATGATCGTGTGATCCATCCATGCTGTTACATGTAGTAGTTCATTTCCACTTTTGTGTCATATTTTATTGTGTGACTATGCCACATTTTATTTATCCGTTCTGCTACATATACATATTTGGGTTGTTTCCAGTTTTCAACTATTATAAAAATGCTGACATGAGCATTTTTATTCATCTTTTGGTATGCATGTGTAGATGTTTTTTGTTAAGTACATACCTAGGAGTGGATTTGTTAGGTCATAGGGTACATATATGTTCAGTCATAATATCTGCTGCCAAAGTGGTTATACCCATTCACACTCCCACCAGCAAAGTATGAGAGGTCTATTTGCTCTTTCTTACCAACACTTAGTATTTTAAACTTTTGGTAAGTCTTTTTAAGTTTAGCCATTCTGGTACATAATTGTGATTTCAGTTTGCATTTGTGTGATAGCTAATGAGGTTAAGAACCTTTTAAAAGTTTATTTGTGGCAGGGCACAGTGGCTCACGCCTATAATACTATCACTTTGAGAAGCTGAGGCAGGAGGATCACTTGAGGCCAGGAGTTCAAGACCAGTCTGGGCAGCATACCAAGACCCCATCTCTACAAAAAATAGAAAAATTAGCCAGACATGGTGGTGCACGCCTGCAGTGCCAGCTACTCAGGAGGCTGAGGCAAGAGGATCACTTGAGCCCAGGAGTTAAAGGTTGCAGTGAGCTATGATGATGCCATGGCACGCTAGCCTAGGCAACAGAGCAAGACCTTGTCTCAAAAAAAAAAGAAAAAGAAAAATTGGAAAAAAAAGTTTATTTGCCATCTGGATAACTTACTTGTGAAGTATCTATTTAATTTTTTTTTGCCAATTTTTAAATTGATTATCTTTTTCTAATTAATTTGTAAGTTTATTATATATAATAGATGTAAGTCCTTTGTTGTCTATATGTAATTACAAGTATCTTCTCTGTTCCATGGATTACCTTTTCACTCTTTTTTTTTTTCTTTTTCAGAGACAGAGTCTTGCTCTGTCACCTAGGCTGGAGTGCAGTGGCACAATCATAGCTCACTGCAGCTTCAAACTCCTGGGCTTAAGCAAAGAGATCCTCCTCCCTCAACCTCCCAAGTGGCTAGGACTACAGGCACAGGCAACCACACCAGACTAATTTTTTTATTTTTTGTAGAGACAGGATCTCACTATATTGCCCATACTGGGTTCAAACTCCTGGCCTCAAGCGATCCTCCCACTTCCACCTCCCAAAGTGCTGGGATTACAGGCTAGAGCCACAGCAACCAGCCCTTTTTACTCTCTTAATTGTGTCTTTTTTTTTCCCAGAATATTCAGAATATTACGAGGGTACAAACGTTTTGGTTACACGAATTGCTTTTGTACAGTTTGAGTCAAAGTTGTGTGTCCGTTACCGATATAGTGTGTATTGTCCCTATTAGGTGTGAATTTACCCATCCCCTATTCCCTCCTCCCACCTGCTTGATTTCCATTGAATTGTATCTTTTGATAAGCAAAAGTCCTAGTTTAGTTTTTCAGTTTCTTCCTTTATGGTTAATGGCTTTTGTGTCTTATTTAAAATATGTTTGCCTACCCTAAGATCATAAATATATACTTCTCTGTTTTCTTCCAGAAGCTTAATAAACATATTAGTTTAATTCAAGAACATTTATAGTCTATCTTGTTGCATGTAGAATTTGAGGCAATTAAGATGAATTGTTAGCAAAATAGTCTTCCTTTTAGAAAAAGATGACTCTTGAAAGAAAAATGGATGTTCTATAATTACCTTGTAGGCCATGCAACAAAGAAACACAACATATTTAATCACATAGTCTCTGCAGAATTCATATGTATGTTCTGCTCTTTTCAGATGGATTCGTTTCCATTGGAAGCAGGCTTCTAGTAGTTCCCAAAATTTTAGCTTCAATTAATATTTGAGGTTTCTGCATTTTTCTTCAAATATTTATTGCTTTTGGCTTTAAAAACTACATATGGTAGGAAAATTAAAATGTGCAAATGTGTGTAGTTATTAACTTTATTCAAGTTATATTATTTAGAACCATAGGCTCTTGGAATAATGCTCAGGAGGAAATACTCTCTACATTTATAGGGTGGACTTTGCCTACATATATTTACATGTATTTGTAGGAATATGTTTATGAATCCTTCTGCATATATAATGACTCTAATAAAAAAAACTAGCTCCAGAAAACTTCTAGAGAAATAACTTTCATTATTTTATGTTGACATATGTATATCTATTTCTTTTCCTGTTTTTTTTTCTTTTTCAGATGGCCTACCTTGTTCTTTAAAATTGCCAGGGAATAATAATCCAGATTGTATCTTGGTTAAATTCTCTGATGCTTCATGCAGTGTTTAAACCATTAGTTGTAGGATCAGTTGTTGGCATGAAAAACTTATTTCTTTCTTTGCTTGGTGTCCTTGCCTTGGGCTTTTAGGTGTTAGGAGAGGTGAGGTGAAGTATAGATTTGCTCGGGCCTGCTGGAGAAGTTAATACAAGAGTGGGAATCTTTAATCCCATCATGTTACCTGGGCTCAGATTTATGGTTGCTGTTGTTTATGGTTGAGAAATGCCTTGAGTGTGTATAACTTCATGGCCTCTTGGATTTAACTCATATTAATATTGAAAATAATAAGGAATATAACAATGACATTAGTAAGCATCTATTAATTTTTTTACTATTCCCCATGCCAAACACTTTATTTTTTTCATATAACTGTCATAATAGTCCAAGCTTGGTATTATGTTTATCATAATTTATGATTGTTATCCCTACTTTTTAGCTAAGAAAACTAAACCTTATATAAATTAAGTAATTGCCCAGGATCATTACACTAATGAATGACAGGAAAAAAAAGGCTTGTGTGTATAAAGCCTGTACTCTTACCACCATCCAGTATTGTCTCCATGGTAGAAAATCATTAATTTCACTGGAATACATGTTTGGTATAGGATATAGGTGTGCCTTTGTAAAGATATTGCCCCCTCCCAAGTTTCCCCTTCTAAATAAACTTGGTGGCCCTTGCACCAAGAACACACTAATGCAGCAACATTTTATTAGAATGAATGGTTATAAAGACCCAGGATCCACAAAGGTGAATGAAGGCTATTGTTTGTCAGTGAGTTCACAGCAGATGACAGAACAATTTGTAGAATCATTTTCTTTCTAGAAAGGGATCTGCCAAACCTCTCAGAGGGCAAAGCAGGACATTTATCCAGCGTCCAACCCCACTGTATGGCCTGAGTGCTGTTGGGCCCATCTGGTCAGTGCTTGGAATCTGTCATTTGTTGATTGTTACTGATGTCTTTCTCTTGCTTTTCTAGGATTATAGCTGAGAAGGTAAAGGAGGTTCTATTTATCCAGCCCCGAAGGTACATCAGCTGTTCCAGCCCAGAGACCGCAGAGCCTGGCTACAACATTATGGAGCTGGCATCATCTGTGTGCCGCTACGACCTAGATGACATGGATATCTTCTGGCTTCAGGAACTCAATGAAGACCTTGCAGAAATGGGTATGTTCTTTTCTCACAAGTAAGTTGTGCCTTGACTTAACTTGACTCACAATTTTTTTAGGTTGTCAGGACCCTTTAACGTGCTTTCATTTTGTTGCTTCCTTTCTTTTCTGGCCTTTTCATTTATTTTTCTCTTTGATCTTATCTTAATGAGGTATGTCTTCAAATGCATAAACATGTTGAAATAGAGCAATAACATTTAAATGTGACCTTTTCTTTCCTCATTCACAGTAGATAGCACAAATTGGGGATGGCATGCAGGTTTCACAAGGTTGTTTCCCGATTCTGAGTGTGAGAATGTTCATGACCAATTGGACTTATGGTTGAGAAGAAATCTGAAGCCAGTTCCTGGCTCAACCCTGAAAAACACTCTGATCAGTGAGCAGGGCCAAAGGTAGAGGCCCCTCTGCCATGGGGATTGGAGAAAAGCTCTAGCTTCAGCATTGGGTAGTACCACTGCAACTGACTAGTTGCTGTGCCGGTACCCTTTAATGAAGGACTTATAATTTTGCTGCCTGGAAAAAGAAGAATGGCAGGCCTACAGCAAAACAGCCCTAAAGCTGTTCTTAGCTACTTCCAGTGAGTTCTAGAGTTGTCACACAGTTTTCAAAAAAGAAAATAAAATGAAGCATAAACAAACAAAAATCTTGGACGTATACATAATAATTTTAAGTAAATATGTGCATATCAGCAAGGCTGGGAAATGCCAGGCTGAAAGGAAACTCACTTTATACTTACACACAGCTATAGTTCACCTGTTTTCAGTCTAAGCAGTGTTCAGATTCAAGTTGTCCTGTGGAACTGTGGATGTTTTGTAAGTTTCCATATGAGATATGGTAAAGGATACATTTGATTTCATTTTTGTTTGAGTCACATTTGTTCATTAGTACAAGTTAGTACAAGGATCAGTGGTTTTTCTTTTATTCCCTGTCCCTTCTTTTTTCTTTCTTTCTTTCAAGGCTGGTATGTGAATGCACGTGAATAAAAAATTAAAATTGTATTAAATCCAGTTTGGCATGGCAATGGTGTTTATTCTGCCAGTAACCAATACTTATTCCTTGATTTTTCAATCTTTGTTTTATGTCTTCTCTTGCTCCGCCCTCTAAGAGGAGAGGGAGATGGTCAATTTAGGATGGAAACCACAAAGAGAAGGGAATAAAAGACTGACAGAAGGAAGGTAAAAGTATGAGGGCATAATCAATTGGACTGATGGCTCAATATGCAGTTGTATTTATGATGCATATAGATAGTATCTGTAGACATTACCGTCATTACAATGCTGCCTTTGACGTGAAACCACCTTATAATGAGGTCTCTTTGGTATTTTGCAATTACTTCCCTTTGGATGAGTTTTTAAATAAACTTTTTATTTTGGAATAGTTTGATGTACAGAAAAGTTGCGCAGTTAGTGCAGAGAGTTCCCATAAACAGCTCATGCAATTTCAATACCCATAATGTTAACGTCTTACTTTACCGTGGTACATTTATCAAAACTAAGAAACCAACACAGGTATGTTACTATTAACTAAATGTCGGACTTTACTGGAATTTCACTTATGACCTTTTTCTGTTCCAGGATACCTCATTGTATTTAGGCTTGGGAAAGTTTTAAAAGAGGATTGCCTTATCTCAAATTTTTCTTTAGAGTGAATGATATTGTAGTGAGGCTTCTGAGAGCTTAAAATAAATTTTGGTTCAGATTAAGGAATTTTTAAATTGAGTGTTTACTGTGTACTAGTCATCATACTAAGCTATGTACAAACATTATCTCATCTCAGCCTCACAACAAGTCAATGAACTTCATTTTATCATTCTTATTTTATAGTAAGAACACTAAGCTCTAAAGAGGATAAGTAATTTGCCAGAGTTTACATAGCTAATATGAGGTGAAATTGGAATTTGAATCCAAGTTCTCTTTTAACCAGACACTATACTCCTTTATTGAAAAAAAAATATGAAATTTGTCTTGACCGGAAAAATGAAACTTAAGGCCTGGGTAGTTTTTGGTTTCATGAATAGCCACAACATTAAAATGGTAGTTATGTAGAATTCCAAAGTTTCTTAAGATATCTTATATTACAAATGAAGTAGAATACTTGAGTAAATTTGTTTTGGATCATTTGAGGATTATTCCTGAGTTTACAAGCTGTTTGAATAAATACATACGTGCTCTCACAAAATCATTAGTCCTCCCAAGTAAAAAAATGTTTAGTTGTTAACCAGTGTCGGCCATATGAATCTTTTAGTTGGGTTAAGAAGTGTAGAAGGCTAAACGAAAATAAAAGTATGGAAAGAAAAAGGAATCAAGAAGCAAAAAAGGTAATTTCAGAATTGAAGTTAGATGCTGTGAATGCTAATGGGTTTATATTATAGTTTGCCACTGAAAAATATTATTGAATTTGTTTAAAAGTCATATTTGAAAAAAATATTTTATATATATAATCACATGCACATAAGACCTAGAATTTTCTTTTATGGCTTGATACATTTTCATATGAAAATTTTCTTATATAGCCATTAGATGTGCTCATTGAAGCTAATTTGCTAAGAATGAAATTATTATTTATGTTCAAATAGGTATGTGATTTTAATTATTTTATTATGCTACAGAATGAAGTGTTCAAAATTATAAAGCTTGGTGATAGTCCTCCCACAGTGGGAATAAGAAAAAATGGAGAGAGATTTAGGAGACCAGCTAGGATTTAGATAGAAAATTGAAAGAGTCAGTAATATATCTTCTAAGGAATATGGTGAAATATATTAATATTTCTCCTTTCATATGTCAAACACCAATATATGATTATAGGTAAATGTAAGAATATCCCTAATAAAAGATTTTTTGAAATCTGGTTGTCATAGATAAGGAAGAGATGGTTTTATCCTTCAGAATCCCACCCACCCCTGCACCTGGGCTCACAGTAGATGATTTGGGAATGACAGGTGACTG
Organism: Avahi laniger; assembly: GCA_963575035.1. Lineage (NCBI taxonomy): Eukaryota > Metazoa > Chordata > Mammalia > Primates > Indriidae > Avahi > Avahi laniger. Next base: position 27,648 of record CAUYSK010116693.1, on the reverse strand, counting down.
ATGGGTTGATTGATTGTTTGTATTTCTGTGCAGGTTGTGAGCCAGTTGATGAGAATCTTATGGAAAAGATAATAGAAGTCCTGGAACGCCATTGCCATGAAAATATGAACCATGCTATTGAGACAGAGGAAGGTCTAGGCATAGAGTATGATGAAAATGTGATCTGTGATGTGTGCCGGTCTCCAGACAGTGAAGAAGGAAATGATATGGTGTTCTGTGATAAGTGTAACGTCTGTGTGCATCAGGTTAGTGAGACTGCAGACCACCACCTCCCCACAGTCAGCCTTTCTGAAGTTCAGTAATGATCTCCAGTACCCATATCTGGGTAGCAGCTTGCATTTAAGGGTGAAAATAAAGATTTGGCCTGACTATTCTTCAGTATTTCCTCTAGAAACTATACTTCTTATGATCTCCAAGATGACTTACTTACTAACTTACCCCAGGGGGCTAAACCCAGGTCTTTATGGTGTTACTTCATGCCCAGACCATTGGGATTGCCTTCTTCAGTTTCCCCAGGGAGTCTCCTCGCTGCCTGCCTGGGGGAGTGGGGGGGCGTGTGGGGTCTTTCCTCTGCCTTTAAATCCCTGTGGCATCATCAGGTTATACCCATGGCCAGTAATCTTGGTGAGTTTACACTCCTTACAGATGGAAGTCCATACTCCTTATCCTGGTACCCAAGGCCCTCCCCCATCCCTCAAATGTACGGCTCCCAGGAAGCTAGGTCCACCCTACTTTTTTTAAATTTTTTTTTATTTTTTCTATTTTTTTTTATTTCAACATATTATGGGGGTACAAATGTTTGGGTTACATATATTGCCTTTGCCCCACCCAAGTCAGAGCTTCAAGCGTGGCCATCCCCCAGATGGTGTGCACTGCACCCATTAGGTGTGTATATACCCATCCCCTCCTCCCCTCTCCCATCTGCCCAACACCCGATGAATGTTACTACTATATGTGCACTTAAGTGTTGATCAGCTAATACCAATTTGATGGTGAATACATGTTCCACCCTACTTTTAAAGATCACAGAATTTTAGGACTGTAAAGGACTGTTTAACTCCTCGACTTTACACAAATACCAGGAGAGGTGAAGTGACTTTACCCAAGCCAGTTATTTGTCATTCTTTCCTCCACACTGCCTTTTTAATTAATAATGATGATGATGACATCAACCCTCTTTTTAGCGCTTTCCCTTTTTTCACCCATAAGCTCTATGCTCCAACAAAATAAGGTTACTCAAGGTGCAGTGATGAATATTCCCGACACTGTCCTATCTCCATGTTTCAGCCACGCCCCAATTTATAAATGTCTTCTCCCACCTCCAGCTATCAAAAATCTACATATCTTCCAAGGTCTAGTTCAGATCCTTTCTTGAACTTCCCTACTCTTCTGAACCTGTTGTGTGTTTTATTCATTTCATTAATTTATCTAGCAAATAGGTACAGTACTCCATGGACCAGAATGTGCTGCATGCTGAGGACGTAGTCGGTGATGAAGAGGCAGACATAGTCTCTGTTCCCAGGCTGATCATAGTCTGATGTAGGAACTATAAGGAAACCATCAATTTAGCATAGTATGCCAAGTGTTTTTGTAGATATAAATCCAAGCTGCTGTGGAAATGCATAGGAGGGATGGACATAGGAGGTCGGGGAAAACTTCGAGGAGGTTGGCATCCAAGCTGCATCTTAATGGCCAAAAGGAGATGTCAGGTAAACCAGCAGTGTGTGTTCAGGCAGAGAGGAGAATATGTTTAGAAGGGATGTTGAGAGTAGGCGAAGTATGTCAGAGGCAACTCTGAGTGCTTCAGAATTGTAGCGTGGTGGGGTAGAGTAGGGAAGGCATGGAGAGTGAGAGTAGAGAGAGATATAAGGGACGTGTGTGAAGGACCTTCTGACAAACTAAGGAACTTCTATTTTGTCCCATCAACCCTGAAGGATATGATTTGTATTTTAGATCATTATGGCTACAAAATGACTAAAATGATCAGAATAGACTACATAGGAGATAGAAACTAGGGCTTAAGACTGTTTTAATTCCTTGGGTCATCTAATCTAACACTCTATATGTAGAAGGTACTCAGAATTTTTCTGTGACCAACTGGGTCTTTTTCTTCATTTACCTATGTCCTGTAAAATAGTGAATTTTGAAAATGTATCTTCACTCTACCAATTATTGGCATTTATACCACACCTTCCGTGAGACCAGAAAATCTTTACCATTTAAGTATGAACTTAAGTATCTGATGATACAGGTCTACAGTTCCTTCTCTGCAATTCCAAAATTGTAAAGCTCTGAAAACTGTACATCTTTGCCGAAGTTTCATACCAGAACTGATCTGGGGACAACACCAGAACTCACCCAATATGAGACCATTTATAGTCCTTATCCATTTTGTGTAAATACTCATGTATTTTGTTAAAGAAATATTAATGTATTTGGTTATATGGTATTGCCCCTGGTCCTACTGGGGATTAGATAGTATACCATGTATGTACTGTATTACTTTCCTAAGATCTGAACAACTGGATTTCCTAATGTTTCTCACTCTAAGGCCATCAGATAAATGATTGTGGATCTGTAGTAGGCTTGAAGGGAATAGTGAAAATGTCATCTATATATATTTTCTATATTTTTCCTTTATAGTTGAGACAAAATATTAAGGAATTATTTTCAGATTGTTTGACTAACAAAATTAAGTGTAGCATAATAATTTTCCCCAAAGGTGTTTTATTTGTTTTGAAAACACATCCAATAATGACTATAAATGATACTGCTTCCTCACATAGAGATGACAGCAACAAGTGACCAGGCCTTGCAGAATGTAAATTGGTATGTATTAAAGCTGAGACATTGGTACCATATAAAGTTTCATATCAAAGATTCTTCCAAAGTGAGTATATTCACTTGGATTCCGAGAGATACTTAGGTTAGAGCTCCCTCTGTTGACTGAAAAGTGACTGAAAATTATTTGGAAAATTTGGTTTACTGCTTTACAGAATGGGGCCATGTTGACATTTGAATTTATTAAACATAATTTTTCTTCTTTACTGCCACCATATTATGTTCAGTGTTTGTTCCTCAGGAGAAGTGTATATAGTAGACTTTATGTTTTAACAATGAACTTAAAATTTTTTGTCTAAAAATATGTGAACATTATTCGGAAGGCTGGAGCAGGAAGGTTGCTTGAGCCCGTGAGTTTGAGGCTGCAGTGAGCTCTGATTGTGCCACTGCACTCCATTCTGGGCGACAGAGCAAGATCCCATCTCTAAAAGAAAAAAAATTTTAATGTGAAAGTTAGGGCATTCCAAACCTCTTTATGTGTATCCATTTTCTGCTTCTTAGCCCAAATATTGAACACTCAGAGTAAGACCTGTGTCAATTTACCTGAAGGTACATTCACTTGTATAGTTTTTGTATCTGTCATGTATATAATACTTGCCACTATGTTTATTAAACCCCTGAAATTATATGTAAAGCATATGTCAGTGCATGTGTACAATTTTCTCGAAAAAGTCTACAGTCTTCATCATTCTGTGGTCCAGAAAAAGTTGAGAACCACTGCTATGAAATACAAGCTTCTGTGTTCTTATAACTACGAATAAGTGTGCAAAGGGCTCAGTAAATGGTGTTCTGCCCAATCGAATGGCCCAGAGATAAAGGATAATTCTAGAGCCAGCCAGTGGCTTCTCTTCTGCCAGTCTGAAAGAGGTTCTATTTTAGGGAGGAAGCTTGCTTTTCTTAACTAGCAAACATTCTGGGCCTCAGAGAAAGAAGAGATTCAAAGATTAGGAACCTTGTACCCCCTAAATCTATTGAAATAAAAGAATTTAAAAATATAAAAAGATTAGGAACCTTATAAAATGATGCCTTACTGTGATTAGAGCAGCATAGTTGGAGTCCAGCTTCAGTTCTTGAGAGTAATAAATTTGTTCTACCAAATGACCTACTTGAGCTCAACTTAGGGGGCATTCCAGGTAAATTGATGATAAAACCTCTACCCACAGTGACCTTACAATCTCACTGAGGAGATGAAACACAACAGCTATAGTAGAGAAAAGGAATACATGGTGCTGACTATGTACTTGATGAGGGAAATTGCATGGAGTGGAGGACAGGAGTCAGGCAATGGGGCAGACACAAGGGGATACAGTGACCTAAGCAGGGTTCTTAGAGAGGCCTGGAGTTTGAGCCATGTCTGGAAGGATGAGAAAGGTCTGACTATGCAAAGAGGAGTTGACCATGTAGATCAGGGATATTGCTTAGACATACGGACGTGAGAATTAAAATGGCCAGTTATGGAGAAAACCAGGGGGCCTGCCCGTCCAAGTCAGGAGCCTTGCGTTTGAGTGTGGTGGGGCACAAGAGCAGACAGTGATATGTGAGTAACAGCAGGCTTTAGATAAGGGGCCAGCAAACTTTTTTTTTGAAGGGCTAGATACAGTCTCTTTACATATTCTTCTTCCTTCTTACAACCCTTTAAAAATGTGAAAACCATTCTTCACTTGTTGGCTTTATAAAACAGGCCTCAGACAACAGCCAGCCCCTAGTTTAGGCGGGAGTGGGAGAGATGAGGACAGAAGGAATCTTTGGAGAATTTGCCAATGTGCAGTGGTATGAATTCTTTGTTTTAGTGAGAAGAATCTGGTAACTAACTAGAGGAAGGGTTGAAGGTGTGAAGGGAGAGGAAGAAAATTTAAAAGTAAATCAATCCAGGCATGGTATGATGAGAACTTAGAGCAGTTGTGATGGGAATGGAGAGGATGGTTAGAGTCTCAGGGCCACTCTATAGGTGGGAATAGTGAGCACTAGAGACAGCAGATGGGAGAAAGTGAGTAATACAAGTCCACAAATTTGGATCTGGAAGATGAGAAGCATGGTGTTGACGTGGAAAGAAGGAGTTTAGAAAAGGAGCAGGTGGAGAGGAGGGCAGATGTGATGGTAACAGTTATAACTGGAATCTGAGCTGAAAATGAAATCTCCTGGGGCAGGCAGAGATTTGAAGCTGCCATGTTGAGTCAGTCAGTGGTAGAGGGTGTGTTAGCCAGGCCATATGGGGAGACAAGTGTCCCCCAGGTTTAGTCTGTAATAGAGTAGAGCAGTAAGGAAGAAAAGATGGGCAAAATTGGGTATAGTGAAAAGTTTCCCAAACTAATCTCCCACTTCCCCCAGTAATTCATTTATTTCTTTGTCCAACTTCATTCTATAAAGGATTTGAAGCAGCTTCCAGAACTCATTATGAATTATTGTGATTAGAGTAATATTCTATTCATGGTTCATTCACAAGTCCCTTTTTCTTCAACCCAAGCAAATAATTGCTGTGATTTGCTGAGTGCTTTTTATGTGCCAGGAACTATTAGGCTTTTTATAAACATGAGTTAATTTGCTCCTCAGAAGTTTAATTCTGTTTATTTTCTAACACTCTTTTTCTTGATCACAATAGTATATGACATGTAGAAGTTGTTCAATAAGTGTTTGACTAATTATAATACATAATCATTGAAGAAGCTTTAGAAAACAGAGGAAAAAAGAAAAATGCTATAAAACATTTGACTCAGATAACAGTTGGCTATATCTCCTTCTAGTCTTGTTCTATCATCCTTAAAATCACTTCTTGTGGACAGACATGCTGATCTTAGGACAGATGCTGGAAGTTGCTTTGAGTATTTTTTTAAATTAATCCTGGATATAAGCTTGTTCAGCTTTATTTGCCATCCCAAAAGCAGAGGGTACTCTGTGACTGTGCATCAGAACAGACACTGACCCTGGTAAGAAGATGCTGACCACTCTCCTCTCTCCTCCTCGTGCCTCCAGGCCTGCTATGGCATCCTCAAGATCCCAGAAGGCAGCTGGCTGTGTCGCTCCTGTGTCGTGGGCATTCATCCACAATGTCTGTTATGTCCAAAGAAAGGTGGAGCCATGAAGACCACCAGGACAGGGACTAAATGGGCTCATGTCAGCTGTGCCCTGTGGATTCCAGAGGTAAGAATTCATCCAGGCCTGCAAGGCCATTTGCTCCAGTGTGCCCCCATTCCCTACAATGTTCAAATTGACTCAGGCTTAGCATGAAGATGCTTCATGCTTGCCCATGTTCCTGAGGTAATGCTTCTGCTTCAGCTACATTAAATCCTTCTTGAATGCAAGTGTACATGTAAGCCCATGCTGATTGATTTATAGTGATACTCCCAGTGGTATCTGATAAATTTGTATGAGAAGAGGGCCACAAAAGACCAGAGTATGAGCAGCAGACTTTGTAAAGGTAAACCTTACCTTAAAATGCCAAATCTTAAGTGTAGAGTTTTGTGAATTTTTACACATGTATGTATCTGTAACCACAACTCAGACCAAGACATGGAACACCCCAGAAATAACATAGAGTATCCCAGAAGGATGCCTTATACCCACTTTCTAGTCCTTATCCTCCAAAATAACCACCATTTTGATTTCTATCATTATAGATTAGTTTTGTCTGTTTTTGAACTTCATATAAATGGTATCGTACAGTATATACTCTTTTTAGTCTGGCTAGCACTCCATATTGTGGTGTGTAGCTTTCTATTGCTGACTAGTATTCCATTACATGGATATACAATGATTTATTTATCCATTCTCCTTTGAAGCTCTTTTCTGAGCTTAGACTCACCATTTGCCTAATACCTTTATTCATAACTATTATCTAACTCATTGTCTAACCTGGTCTTTCAGTTGCTGGTATTTTCTGAAGGGCTATGTGTATACTAAATTAAAACAGGGCTTCCAGACATTTCTTTTCCTTACATCTTATGGCTGCCTTTCTTTTTCTTTAGCTGTTTGGATATCCCACTCATACCCTCTCTTCCCAATCCCTATCCAACCCAGCAAATCTGTTAGGCATTTTAACTGCATGACAAGAGAGACTTCATAATTCAATTAATGGGGAGCCAATAATACTATATCAGCAGTTCATTCTCCTTTAAATTTTCCTGGCGTTAATCTTGTTAATGTTAGTTCCAGGGTACTTACCATCTGATAATCAAGCTCACAGAGTTGAACTAAAAGTCCTAGATACATACTTTTGTACTCTTATGGCTGTAGACATCAGTATTTTTAAAAATATTTGAATAGTAGTTTCTTTTTCTTACTAAGAACATTCAGGCATGTAAAGTGAATTCTCAGGTTTCTGGCTTGAAAGTGACTGGTTTCCAGCAGCAAATCCCCCAGCTAATAGAGCAGGCTCTCTCAGCTTATAAAAGTCTGAAACATGACTCAGGAAGAGTTCCTTAAAAGCAAAATAAGTTTTCTCAGCTATTGGCATTCTCTTATGGTTTCCAATACCTTTTGTACTATTTCAAGATCTCTCTGTTGGTTTCCTGATGTGGGCAGAACTTGTACTAGTTTGACCATCCTTAGTTGACAGTTCTTCACTTTGTGAAGTTATCGCTCTCTTAGAAACTCATGTATATCTTTGTAAAAAAAAAAAAAAATGAATGCACTTTTTACCAGCAGTTGCTTGACCCCTTATTTTCATATGGAAAAGAATTTTTCCATCTTTTTTTAAAGCATCTCTTTCCTTTCAACACTCTCCCAAAGACTAATTTCACTTTGAGGCTACTTTTGCTGAGGGAGTAGGGTAAGCTGATGATAGTTGTGTGGTTTTAAAGACTTTGTTTTAAAAATGTTGTCATCCTCATTCTTTCTACTTATATGCTGCAATCTCTTCATTACATAAATTTGCTGCTACAATATCATAATTCCTTTGCAAACCAAATGGAAAGACTTGTCTTTGCCTCTGTTTTTCATCCTTAGTTGATGAAGTGAAACAAGCATATGGCATCATCTCTAACATAATGACAAGTGCTAGATTTTTTGAATTTTAATTCCTTTCCTTAGCTTTCTTTGGTTCCTAAGTAAAGTGTAGATATCTTTGATTCATTAAGGTAACTATTGCCTAGTCTACACTCCTTCCCTCTCATCCCTTATATGAATCATTTACATTACTGGAAATGATTAAAGGACTGAGCAGTAGATAGAGACAGGTTTTATTTATTCTCAGTTCCATATTAACCTTAAGAGACGTGGCTTACCTCGTTGTTTTGATGTCCTGAGCTTCACATAACATCATTTGTGGTTCGTAACAGGTACTTTCGGAATGCCTTGGTGCCTCTCCCTTATGCTGGTGTTTTATTTGTAGGTCAGCATTGCTTGTCCTGAGAGGATGGAACCGATCACAAAGATATCCCACATCCCGCCCAGTCGGTGGGCCTTAGTCTGCAACTTGTGCAAGGTGAAGACAGGGGCTTGTATTCAGGTAAGTCTCAATGAAAAGTGATAGAGTGGGCTAACACCAAATTGGCCAGACTCACCCTCCCAGTGAGTGTCCTGTTAACCAAAAGGTCACAGAGAAGGCTGCCCACTGACTCCTAGGGCTCTGCCATTATACAAATCTCTCTCTTTTGTTTGTTTTTTTTTTAATGTTGCTTCTGGACCATTCAGCTTATTCTTTTCCATATTCATAGTGGTAGTTAATCTTCATCCTTTGCTGTCAGAGCTGATGAATTAAGTGAATTCTAAAGCTAGGTGATACCATCCTGGATGCAAAGAAACTTTAACTCTAAAACAACCAGGCCCATATTCTTGTGTGGCTCACCCACTAACTGTAGATGGACTTGGGTTGCAGGATGATTTGACGGATAGCCCTATTGCTGGGTTGAGTGAGCATTTTGGAAGGGAAAGATGCGTTTGAATGGATAAATTCTGGTGGATAGTTTTGAAAGTCATTCTCATTGGCGTATGTCTTTGTGTATAGTAGTGCAAGTAAAGTTTTCTGAGACATCTGGGGCACAGGAATTCAGCTTCTTGAAGTAGTAGTAGCTGGTGTGGCACCCAGTAGCAGCAGTTGGGGGAGGGGAACATGGATGGGACTTGGAAAGACCAGTTACCTCCAGCAAAGACACAAAAGTTGACCCTTTGTAATCTCACTTTCCATAATGCCATTTTACTTTCTATTCCAAATGTAATAAGGTGGCTCTGCTGGCAAGAGGGAAGGAAGGGCTAACCTTCCACTACTTAGACCTCCTGCATATGAGCTGCAGGCTTTAGATTTGCCTGTCGACCTTCTTCACAGAAAAGGGGCCATATAAAGGCATAGTGTAGGGACAGTGACTCTAGGTGTTTTGTGAGGTTCCTTGCTGTCTGGCATGACAGTATGTTCCAGGCACATCTTGTAGATATCTTGCTCCAGATTGGAATCAGCCACTCCTCCAAGGAGCCCTAGTTCTTATACTGGGAAGTGCTATTTAAAGAACACACAATCTAGACCCCTAAAGGCCCTTTTAATTTTTTAAATTCATTTTTACATCTGACAAAATTGGATACGTCCTCTTGCTTTTTTTTAACATTTTTGATTGATTTTATTTATTTTAACTAAAGCACTTTAGCAATTATAAAGAAAAAAAATGTAAAGGAAAACTATTCCCATGGGGTCTACTACCCTAGGACATTGCCTATTTTTGTTTATCTAAGTTCTCTCCTGGTTGCTCCCCATATGTGAGCCCCTTGAGGGCCAAGATTATGTATCATTCTTCTGTGAATTTCCCCTGGCACAAAGTAGAGTGCCTGCCCATTGTTAGTGCTCAGTTAGTGTTTACTGAATAAATACATCCATGTTTTATAGATTAGTTTGTGATATGTGTTTCCCCCACTAAAAATAAAATATATTTGATGTTTTCATAGTTATTATTTAGTCATTTTATAATAGCATATCAAATTTGTGTCCGGTAATTTACTTATTTTCCTTATTTTGATACTTGCATTTTCCCCCTACTTTTGCTGTTTTGAAGGATGATTTTTACAATGGCTAGTAATTGGCAACAACACTGTGGTGAGAGAAAACATTGGCCTTGACCTTAACAGACCTGGGTTTACATTACAGCCCTGAATTACTACATTTTGCCTCTATTATAGTTGTTTATCTGTGAGGTTCTTCTGTCCTAGTAAACTGTAAGCTCAGACTGTTTCATCCTTGGATCCCCCACACCCTGATGTGGTAGATAGACAATAAATATTAGATCAATGGATGGATGATGGATAAACAGATGGATAGATGAAACATTCTGGAAGAGGTTTCTCATTTGCAAGGCAATGGTTCTTATTTTCATTACTTAGAATTCAGAGTCTTTGTTTTATAAAGATCTTACCAAGTTTAGACTCTTAAAATTTTGATAGGTAATTACAGGCTGGGCGTGGTGGCTCACACCTATAAATTCCAGCACTTTGGGAGGCCAAGGTAGGAGGATCACTTGAACCCAGGAGTTTGAGACCAGCCTGAGCAATGTAGTGAAACCACATCTCTACAAATTTTTTAAAAAGGAAATTATATTTTATTCAACTAATATTTATGCCTAATTGTGTGTCAGGCTTTGGGTCTATTTGGGTCTTTGTCCAACAAAGAACCTTTGTGCCATTGAGCTTGTGTTTAGTTGGGAGAAATAAATAATAAATAATAGTAAATAGCACATTAGAAGATGCTAAGTGCTTTGGAAATGAAAAATACGGTGTACAGTAAGAAGATAGGGAATGTGGGGTAGGGGACATGACTTGCAAGTTTTTTTATTTGTTAATTGTTTATTTATCAAGAGAAACTATTCCCTAGCCCACATATTCATGTTTCATAGTTCAGGAATACAGGTCAGAGATAAACTTTTATGTAATTCAACCCAAAGAAATTCTTTATATTCCAAAATCACTTTGCAGTCTGAAAGATACTAGCCTTGCTCATCTCCTCAGAATTGTACATGAAATTATAATTTCTGTAGAAATCTGTGTATGCCTTCTTTCTTGGTTCAACCACAGCAAACTAATAGAGAGCTGCAACATCCAGGGATACAGTGAATGCTCCAACAATATGAAATCACAGGCACCTGGCCAGAAGGCCATGCATCTGAGGTTTCCTCAGAGCACTGAAAGCCATGGTAGTTATTGTCCTTGATAGATATGTCAGTCTCAACACCAGGATCCTTCCTTGCTGATGGAGAAATGGACTCGAGCTACAAGTTTAAATAGAGTAGTCAGGGTAGGACTCATTATAAAGGTGACATTTGAGCAAAGACTTGAAGGCAAGAGAAAGAGCTGTGCAGATGTTTAGGATAAAAGTGTTGCAGGCAGAGGGAACAGCCAATGCAAAAGTCCTGAGATAGGAGTGTATCTAGCCTGTTCAAGCAACAGGAAAGAAGTCAGTGAGACCAGAATGGAGTGTATGGGAAGATAAGATCAAAGACATTACACGGGGCCATGATTGATTAGGACAGGGGTTGGCAAATTTTTTTCTACAAATGACCAGATAGTAAATATTTGTAATAAATATTGATTTTGTGGGCCGTGTAGTCTCTTTCGCAACTATTCAACATTACCTTTGTAGCATGAAGGCAAGCCACAGATGATACTTAACAAATGAACATAGCTGTATTCCAATAAAATTTTATAGACTCAAATTTAAATTTTATATAATTTTCACATATTATAAAATATTCTTCTTTTGATTTTTTGCCACCATTTAAAAATACAAAAACCATTCTTAGCTCCCATTCTTAGCTAGTGAGCCACAGAAAAACAAATGGCCAGCTGCATTTGGTCTGTGGGCCATAGTTTGCCAGCCTCTGATAAAGGCTTCTAGGGCCCTTATAAGATCTTTGCTTTTTACTCTGAGTTTAAGGGGGAAGGCATTGGCAGGTTTTGAACAAACAAGGGACATGATTTGACTTATGTTTTTAAGGCATCATTCCATGGAATGAAAATAATTTGGAAGGTAGGGTACTGTGGGGGTTAAAGATGAAACAAGATTGCCCATGTACCAATAATCATTGAAACTGGTTGATGGGTATATAGGATTTATTACAGTATTCTGTCTGCTATTATATAGGTTTTTAAATTTCCATAGTAAAAGGTTAAAAGCAAACCCAAAAAGTGGCACCCTTTTCTATTCAGAAAAGACCATGAGGATGGAAGGTTAGAAACAAGAAAAGCAATCAGGCTTTTACAGTAATCTATAAGTGAGATGGTGGTGGCTTTGACCAGAGTGGTAGCCCTGGAGTTAGTGAGAAGTGGTTGGATTCTGAATTGGTATTAAAGGTGGAGCCAACAGGATTTACTGCAGATCAGTTATGGGATGTGAGAGAAAGATAGGAGTTGAGGATGAGTCCAGGATTTGGGCCCAAACAATGGGAAGGGTGAAATTTTGATAAACTGAATAGAGAAAATTATAGATAGAACAGATTCAGGGCAGGTGCAGTGGCTCCTACCTATAATCCCATCTACTCAGGAAGCTGAGGCAGGAGGATCACTTGAGCCCAGAAATTCGAGGCTACAGCACACTATAATCATGCCACTGCACTCCAGTCTGGGCGGCAGAGCAAGATCCCATCTCTAAAAAATAAGTAAATAAAATAAAGAATAGATTTGAGAAGATCATGAATTCTGTTTTGGACATTTAAGTTTGAAGTGTCTATCATATATCCTAGTGGAAATGTCAAATTGGCAGTTGTTTTCTTGAGTCTGGAGTTTGGGAAGAAGTTTTGGACTGAAGACATAAATTTAGATCTCATTGGCATATAGATAGCTTTAAAGTATGAACTGGGTAAGATCACCAAGTGAGCAAGCATAGATAGAGGGGAGAACAGTACCTAAGACTGGGCCTTTGCATTCCAAAATTAAGAAGTCAAGGAGAACAGGAAGAAATAGCAGAAGCCACCAGGGAGACAGGTGGAAAACCAAGAGAGTGTGGTAGCCTGGAAACCAAGGGAAGAAAGCATTTTAAGAAGGAAAGATCAATAATGTAAAAATGCTGCTAACCTAAGAGGAGGACTACAGATTGACCGCTGAATTTAGTGGTGTGATTATTGGTGATCTGGATGAGCAGTTTAGGTAGAGTGGTGATTGTAAAAGTTACATTGCCAAGGGTCAGGGCAAAGAAAGGGGTAGGGCAGTCTGGAAAAGTTGGGTAAAGAGGTCTATAGGATGGAAGGAATAACAAGTATGTGTGTACTCATCACCATGTAGAACATAACAGTATGCATACAAAGGCAGTGATCCAGGGGAAAGAAAAAGCTGCTGGAGCAAGGTTTTCAGCAGGTGAAAGAGGATGGGGTGAAGAGTGAAGGGATGGCTTTAGACAAGAGCACAGATAGTTATTCCTAGGAAACAGGCTTGAAGGCACAACATGCGGGTACAGTTTTAGGTATGTGTGCTGGTGGAAATCTGCAGATGTTCTTTGATTGTTTTAATTTTCTCAGTGAGGTAGCAAGCAGGACCATCAGCCGAGAATGAGGATGTGAGTGAGGTCTAGAGGTTTGAGGAGAGACGAGGTAGGAAGTAGTTTTCTGGATTGGCAAGGATAAAATCTAACACCTGCAGCTTTAGGGTCTAGACTAGGCAATATCTGCAGCCTCCATATCTGAAAGCTAGAACCTTTCTCCTTAACATGAAGGCTTCTGATAATCCTGGAGCAGATCCTAAAGTCTGGTTTCATATCAGATTCCCCAGGCAGCTCTGGATTTTGCCTAGACCCTGGACACAGTCCCTCTAACTGCCAGCTTTCCAGAATTCCTGTAGGGTCCCTCTGTATCTTATGTTCAAGCCCCATTCAACCTATATCCAGATGTGTTAGGCCTTCCCTGAGAAGAAAGAAGGAACAGTGGTTAAGAATATGACTTTTGTGTCATTTTGGGCTGGATAATTAAAATATATATATATGGTTTTTGGAGCCAGACTTCTGGGGTTCAAATCCTAATTCTGTCTCTTGCTAGTTACATGACTTGGGGAAGTTACCTAACATCTCTGTGCCTCAGTTTCCACATCTATAAATGGCGATAATAGTACTACCTACCTAGAGTGGTAAAGAACTTAGCACAGTGCCTAACAGTAAATACTCAGTGTGTTAGTGGTACTAGTAGTAGTACTTTTGGTATTATTCATATTGTTATTTCCTAGAGTCGATCCAGCTTTGCTAATGGAAAGCTCAAGCATTCATTCAGCCAAACTGAATAGAATCATCAAGCATTTGGGGCTTGGGTAGGTGCCTGTTTTAACAGTAAAGGAATGAGGGCCTGTCTGAAGTCACATACAAGTATATTGAAGTCAGGATCAATTGGTAGGCCACCATGAGTTTACTGTTAGGCTAATATAAGTTGGACTATGATGGAAGTGAACTTTTTTAAAACAAATGAAAATCTTTAGCAAGTGGATAAATGATCAGTAAGCAAGTACATCTGCTCAGTGACTATTAAAAGTGATTGATACTAGTGGAAAAAAATGAAATGTTGAGATAAAAGTGCACACATACCCCCCCAAAAGAAAGAAAGCGCCTTAGTATTTTTCTCATGTATTTCAAATTTTATTTATCAGTACAGATTGCTCTTATTCTAAAGCACTTCTGGTCTCTGCCTTCAGGAGCTTATAATCTGTTAAGGGAGTCTAGATACAAACATGAGAAAAGTTAAATAGCACTGCAGTGACATCTCCTCTCAGACCCTTAGGGATGAGAGACCAAAAAGGCTGGCGGTCACTATTTCTGTTGGAGTTTAAATACACAGTAACTGAAGTGAGTTTTATAGGCTGGCTTAGACCATATATGACATTGTTTCTGTGACCAAGTTTTGAGCAAATTGCTCTGACATCATCCATTTGTCTATTCACGGATTAGTGGGTGTTATGGGCAACCAAATGGATGTTGTCCTGCAGCAGGACAAGAACTGCTAAGGACAGATCCACCAAGATCTTGGTGTTCCAAGCAGGAGTTATCTGCTCTTGAGTACACACTGTTTTCTATTTGAAGACAGCAAAATATTTCTTTAAAGAGAAAAGACACGTTTTAATTCCTAAATCAGTTTCTGGTGTACTTTTTCAAGATTTGTATTTCAAGATTTGAAAAGACATTTTTTAATTCCTATATCAGTCTCTGATGTTCTTTTTCAAGATTTGTGTTCTGCCACCCTTTCTGATCCAATTCCCATCCCACAAAAATTCTCCGTACAAATGTGGATGTGTAAGGGCAACTTTTTCCCTCTAATGAAAGTGTTTTTTAAATTCTTTTCTATAATTTCTGAAGTATATGTAGAAAATTATTTTCCCCCTTTAAATAAACCACAATGAGATACCTACCACTTCATAACCACTAGGGTGGCAATAATAAGAAAGGCAAACAATGACAATTCTTGGCGAAGATGTGGAGAAATTGGAACCCTCATGCATTGATGGTGGAAATGTAAAATGGTGCAACTGCTGTGAAAAACAGTTTGGCAGTTCCTCAAAATGTTAAACGTAGTTACCTTATGAATCAACAATTCCACCCCTAAGTATATACCTGCAGTTGGAGAGGTCTCCAAGACCACCCTCAGGTTCAATAATTCATTAGAAGGACTCACAGAACTCAGAAGAACCATTATACTCACAGTTATGATTTATTACAGTGAAAAGTTACAGATTTAAAATCAGCCAAGGAAAGAGGCGCATAGGACATGGTCCAGTAGAGACCAGACATGGAGCTTCCAGTTATCCCCTGCCAGCAGAGTCAGTGCTTATTTCTCCAAGCAACGATGTGTAATAATAAACAGAGTATTGCCAACCAGGAAAGCTCACCCTTGGTGTTCAGAAATTTTATTAAGGGTTGGCCATATAGACACAGCTAACCATCCATGTGGCTGACCTTACTCTTGGGTCCTTCCAGAGGTCAGGCTGATATCACATGGCCCAAAGCTTGCACCATAAATCACATTGTTAGCATAGACTATCTGACTTGGCTCAAGGCCCCCAGGTAAACAAAGATACTCTTATCAGGCAGTACATTCCCAGCGCTTAAAGGTTATCTCTCAGGAGCTGAGGACAAAGGGCCAAGCCTTTCTCTGGACAAGGTTAATCCTTTACTCTGCAAAATACACAAGAGAAATAAAAACATATATCCACACAAAAACTTCTATCCGAATTTTCGCATCAGCATTATTTCAGAATAGCCAAAAAATAAAAACAACCCAAATGTCTATCAACTGATAAAATGGGGTATATCCATACAATGGAATATTTTTTGGCCATAAAAAGGAATGAACTTCTAATACATGCTACAACATGGATGGACCTTAACAACAAGCTAAGTTAAAGAAGCCAGACTCAAAGGATCACATATTGTATGATTCCACTTATACGAAATATCCAGAATGGGCAAATCTATAGAGATAGAAAGTAGGTTAGTGGTTGCTTGGGGTTGGGAACAGAATGCCTACAAACAGACACGAGATTTCTTCCTTGGAGGTGATGACAGTGTTCTGGAATAATTAGTTAGTGGCAATGGTTGTACAACTCTGTAAATATGTTGAAAACCATTGAAACACTTTAAAACTGGTAAGTTGTATGGAATGCAAAATATGTCTCAATAAATCTGTTTTTTTGTGGATGTTATTTCAGTAAATGGATGTGATGATCACACTGTAATGCATGTAGTGAAGTGTCTAAAGTCACATGTGTATAATAACTCTGGTCAACCACCCAGGCAAAAAAGGATGTTGCAGCCAGCTGGAAAAAGGCCAGTTCTTTTCTGTTTAATGGCTCAGAGAGGCTGTATTTAGATTGGATGGGAGTGAAAAGACTCCATGATGTAAAGGGGTCCACTAGGCTTTTTCTGACCCCCTTTGTACAGAAACACCCAGTATACTCTCTCTGGTTCCTATCTTACTGGAGCTGTCCCTCACAGAAACACAAAACAGAAATGGCTTTTACACAGTAAGGCCAATGTACTTCTGAGTCTTCACACTAGACCAGAGGGACAGAACTTGGAGGGCTCCCAAAGCACAGAATGGCTGCTCTCAACACTATGACAATGCCTGTCACTCTGAAGTCTTTCTCACAGACAGACAAAAGTAAAAACATAACAAAAATATAAGTACACACAAAAATAAAGCTGTATATTTTAAGCATATTAAGAAATATATAACATACTTTTATACATCAACAATCTATTAGAAACATTACAAAATGAATATATATTTTATATGTAAATATATTTAAATAAATACATATGCAATAAGGTGGAGTGCTATTTTCCCATCTAAGGTGGTTTTCTCTAGCCAGGCAAGAGGAAATCATCTATATACATGTGAAGAGAGGGTGAGGGGGTGGAAATAGCACACAGGTAAATATATATGCATAATATATTTTGCATTGAAAAGATGCATAATTCTAATACATACATGGATATTTTAAAAATATGAACAATAATAAAATAAAAATGTATATTAAAAGACACATATAAAAGATGTTTGTAAAAGTACTACTTGCTACAATGAGAACAGTGTTATCTCAGTTAAAATTTTTTTAATTTTAAATTTTTAAAAATAAAAATTTTTTTTAAATGCACATAATACCTCCCCTATCACTTAAGTGATTACAGTAGAAATAAATGAGAGAAAAAAGGCATTTTGTTTAATAGAATGTCAGGCATGAGTTTTAGAAAAAAGGAAGTAAATATTTGATTAGCTCCAAAACTTGGTTGGCACTTTCTCTTCTTCCCCTCCTCTCTCCCTCCTTCCCTTCTTCCTTCCTTCTTTTTCTTCTTCACTTTATATTTTTTTATTTTTTAATCGACAATATAAGGGATCGTTAGTCAAGCTTTATCTTTTATATTGTGATCTATATTGCTACATTGTAATTATACATATTTATGGGGTATAATTTGATGTTTTTATATCTGTGTTCTATAATGATCAAATCAGGGTATTTAGCCTACCATCACCTCATACATTTATCATTTCTTTGTGGTGAGAATATTCAAAAGTCTCTTTTCTAGCTATTTGTAAAATGCAATACCTTACTCTAAACCGTTGTCACCCTACTGTGCAATAAAACACCAGAACTTATTTCTCCTATTTAAATGTAACTTTGTACCCATTGACCAGCATTTGGTGGTGAGCAAAATATATAGACCTCCAGCCATAAATATCACAGAATTATCTTTTTTGAAACTAGATGGATTTTATGGCAGTCTCCAAAGAGACATTCCATTTTTCATATAAGTACCCAATTCTTATCTGCGCATTATCTTTTATTTTGAGTAATTTATATTTATTTATGTTTATGTCTCTTCATTCTATAAATTTAACCTGAGATAATCTGTTTTTAGCTTCCTATTAATAGCAGTTTTATGTCACACATTCATCCCCTTGACTAGAAAATCCTTTTGCTTTTTCTTCCCATATTTTTGGCAGTTATTAAACAGCAAAAGAGCACTGTGCTCAAGATGTTTAATCTTTTGCTAAAGAAATCTTTTGCTACTTGTTTTTAAATGCCTGGCTAGTTTCTTAGCCAAGTGATAACACAAGGTACCCAGATAAAAGTACATCTTAGGCTTTCATCATCCTCATTTTCATGAGGCTTGTCAAATATATGGAAGTTTTAAGGAAGGATACAGCTTTCAGCGTGATATAACAGACTTTTCCGATGGAGCTGCCCAAAGCTGGGGTGGGTCGGTCTTAGGAGGTTTTTAGCATCTTATCAGTGGAAGAATTCAGTAAGTAGCTAGATTACCACTTAATTGGAAAGTGGAGAGGGGTGCGTGGAGGGCAGAGCACTATAAAGGAAGTTTAAGCAATAATAAATGTGAGGCTGGATTAGATGATCTTAGAATTATATTCTATCCCTGAAATTCTTTATCATGTGCAATTAGTTTAAATGAAATCTGCCCCATTAAAGCTTTGATGGTTGCCAGTATTCTCTTAGATGTTGAATTTCTCAGTCTTTTTTTTTTTTTCAAAAATTTTACGGGGGTACAAACGTTTAGGTTACATATATTGCATTTGCACCACCCGAGTCAGAGCTACAAGTGTGCCCATCCCAGACTCTGCACACTGCACCCATTAGGCATGCATTTACCCATCCGCGCATCCCCCCCCCACCTGCCTGATCCCCGATGAATGTTGCTTCCATACATTCACATAAGTGTTGATCAATTAGTACCAATTTGATGGTGAGTACATGGGGTGCTTGTTTTTCCATTCTTGGAATACTTATAGAATGGGCTCCAGCTCTATCCAGGATAATACAAGAGGTGCTAGATCACCATTGATTTTGTGGCTGAGTAGAACTCCATGGTATACATATACCACATTTTATTAATCCACTCGTGTATTGATGGGCACTTGAATTGAATTTCTCGTCTTTATTCATATCTAATGGCGTTCTTTATGTTTAATTATCAAAAACCTAACAAGTAACTGAGCAGTCTGCCTTCCATATGCAACTCCCAAATGAATTGAGACTTGGCTTTAACTATGAGAGTTCCAACTAGTATTCATGGGCCGGGTTCTTCCTGCTCTGCCTCCCTATGAATCATCAGTGCATGCTACATAGTAATAGTAAATGTGTTAAATCTATGAATGAAAGGCAAAGTACTATAAACTTAATTTCAGATTGTCTATAACCATACTGTCCAATAGAACTTTCCACAATGATGGAAATGTTTTATATCAATGCTGTGTCCAGTATGGTTGAAATGTGACTAGTGTGACTGAGGAACTAAATTTTTAATTGTATGTAATTTTAATTAATTTGAATTTAAATAGCAATTCATAGCTAGTTGGCTATCATATTAGACAGCTCAGCTCTATAAGAATAATTTCAAGAAGTTAGGTTACTTAGGTATTGCAATTCCCGTGGCCTTTTTAAAATCAGTAAGTGCTCTGGCAATAATATTGACTTTGTTTTTTCTTTCATTTGTTCAGAAGCATTTTCTGAGCAACTGCTTGTTGATAGCAATGCAGAATGAATGATACAGCTTCTGTCTTTGATCTATGACCAGGGACTTGACAGTTATTATACTGACAGGTACAATGTGAAAAGCAGCATATGGGGTAATGTGGGGGACACAGAGAAGAGACCGCATGACTGTTTAAGGGAATGAAAGAAGGCTTCTCAGAAAAGCTGACATTCGAATGCTTGAGTTGAAACCTTTAAAGGGGAGTCTGAATATTTTTTTTGCCTCTGTTTTTGCTATTTTCTGTAAGAACAGGTTTCCTGGGTTACTTATAATGCATCTGTCATGGTCAATTGAGAACCAACTTTCTCCCTGTCTTTCCTTTGCTTCCTACAAGCTCTCGATTTTGGTCAAGAGACATGGGTCTCTCCCTTTCCCCCCTACCCTGCCACCTTGACACATCTTTTCTTCCTGCAGTGTTCGGTAAAAAGCTGCATCACTGCCTTCCACGTCACCTGTGCCTTTGAGCACAGCCTAGAGATGAAGACTATTCTAGATGAGGGAGATCAAGTGAAGTTCAAGTCATACTGCCTCAAACATAGCCAAAACAGGCAGAAACTTGGGGAGGCTGAGTACCCCCACTACAGGGCTACAGAGCAGAGCCAGGCCAAAAGCGAGAAAACCAGCCTGCGGGCACAGAAGCTTCAGGAGCTGGAGGAGGAGTTCTATACCTTGGTACGAGTGGAAGATGTGGCCACAGAGCTGGGGCTGCCCACGCTAGTTGTGGACTTTATCTATAACTACTGGAAACTGAAGCGGAAAAGTAACTTCAATAAGCCATTATTTCCTCCAAAGGAGGATGAAGAAAATGGGCTGGTACAGCCAAAAGAGGAAAACATTCACACTCGCATGAGAATGTTTATGCACCTACGGCAGGACCTGGAGAGGGTAAGGTGACCAGCTGTGACTAGTATGTACGTCTCGGTCTGCATAGAAATGGAGGTCCCATTTCCAGTTTAAAAATGGTAGCTCATTTATAGTGTGGGCTTTCTGTGTCCTTCCTTATCTTCTGATTTCACTGTGGCCCCAGATATTGGGCTTTGTTTAAATTTTGACAGACACATTCAGGGGATTGGAGAGACCTCACTGATGTTCTCTGTGACCTTTAAATTTGAAACATACTCTCATTTGGTTTACTTTTTATTCACTGTTGAGCCTAAATTGGCTCATCTATATTTTACTGACACATTTATGAGACTGGAGGCTGAAGAAAGAGTGAATTTTGTTCAGGCAAGCACGAGATCAGGGTTTCTCAGACTCTGCGCTATTGACATTTTAGACTGGATGGTCTGTTGTAGGGGGCTTTCCTTTGTTGTGGGAGCATCGCAAGATGTTTAGCAGCATCCCTGGCCTCTATCCACTGGATGCCAGTAGCACCCCCACAACACATACCCAGTGTGACAAACAAAAATGTCTCCAAATTACTAAATGCCCCCTGAGGGTCAAAATCGCCCCTAGTTGAGAGTCACTCCACCACATAATTCAGTTTAACTCATAATGTATTTATCAATTATCTATTAAATTAGGTGCTGCAAGAGTTCAAAGATAAGTTAGGCCCTGTGTTTACCCTAGAGAATTTTATAATTAAATACAATTATAGAAATGGCTTGATTTGTTTCTCTGCTACCAAAATTTGAAAGGGAACTAATAGATTTGGCTCAGTTTTTAAAATTTAGGACATACATATATAGCACCTACTGTTATTATTATTGCCAACGCTGTTCTAAGCATTTGATAAATATTAACTCACTTAATATGCCCATGAAAAAATACTATTATTATCATCATCATCCCTATTTACAGATGAACAAATTAGGGTACAGAAAAGTAACTTGCCCAGGTGGGTAGTATGAGAGAGTGAGGATTTCACCCTTGTGGCTGTAGAAACTTGGTTGAGCTCAAAGTATGAGCAAAAAAGCCACTTCCAGTCTTCCCAGCAGACCTTTATTCTGCTGGTCCAGCACTCATTAGAAAATTGTACTAGGCACAGTATTGTCATCATTTGTACTCAGGTATATAAAGGGAAGGCTGAATTGTTAAACCATCGTTTGGTCTTTTCAACCTGGCTGTGGAAATAAATACCAAGCCTATGACACTGCAGGGAGAGAAGGTTTCAGGAGGCAGCTTTGGAACATTTTGCTTGTGCTGCTGATTAATATGGGAACCATAATCCCACAATTAATCATGCTACATGGATTCCTGTGGAGTGGCTTTCATTCTGCAGCTTTTGGGTTCTGTCTTCTCTTTTCACCCTCCCCCAGCCCACCTAACTTTAGGTGTCTTCATTTTAGCTAAACAATTTCAATTGTCAGGTTTACTTAACATGATGTGTTTATTTGCTGGGGATTGGGCTTTCAGGTCCGAAATCTGTGCTACATGATAAGCAGGCGAGAGAAGCTGAAACTGTCACATAGCAAAATACAGGAACAGATCTTCAATATGCAAGTCCAGCTTGCTAACCAAGAAATTGCTGCAGGTAACCTGTATATT
This sequence comes from Avahi laniger, assembly GCA_963575035.1. Classification (NCBI taxonomy): domain Eukaryota; kingdom Metazoa; phylum Chordata; class Mammalia; order Primates; family Indriidae; genus Avahi; species Avahi laniger. Next base: position 5,393 of record CAUYSK010116693.1, on the reverse strand, counting down.
AAAAATGTCCTAACAAATATATAGACACTGGTTGCATCCTATTTTAACAATTTAAATTTTATGTCAATTGTTCCACTTAAAAATCTTTAAAAATTCTTGTCAAATATCTCATGCCCTCCAGTCTAATCCTGATATAACATGGCCCACTTCATTGTCAACTAATGAGGCAAGAAATCCCAGAGTGGGGTGGGGGAGTTGCAGGTCTGGGGCAGATAACCTAGGTCCAAGACAAATATTCGAGGCCATTAGTTGGAGCCATGAAATTATTTTATAATTATTGAATTTATTTAGAAATCAATAGAATAGTATCTAACCTCTGTTTCTAGAAAACATTTAATTCCAGGATTACTCATCTTAACGATAGTCTAAAGCAGATCTTTAGCCAGAAATTAGAAGATCTGAGTTCTTATCTTTTCATTTATTCACTAATGTTTGTGGAACATCTACTGTGAACTAAGAGCTAGAAGACGAAGCAGTCAGTAAGACAGAATCCCCACCACAGGGTGCACTGCCCATTGGTGAGTGAGACAGGTGAGCATAATTATAGTACCCTAAGCATGGGAAGCTTGGCTGGAATGATGACAATTATATTAAGTGACACCTATAACCTACCTCCCTGTGCCTCATTTAACACAAAGGTCAGCGGCAGAGCCTGAAAAACTAGGGGTCACTGGGCAGGGGGCGTGCAGAATCATCTCCTGCCAAGGGCCAGCTATAGAGCAAGACAGATAAGAGTGTGGTGTCACATCATGAGTCACAACAGAGTGGTATAGCAGGAGGCAACAGGGCTGCTAAGCCACAAGGACAACAGTGACAGGCAAAACAAAGAGAACCAAAGTACAGCAGGGAAAGCCCCCACGTGCCGAGGAAATTGGCTCCTACCCACACACCTTCTCACTGGTAGAAGTGAGCCTCATTACAGCTTGCAGCATCAATAGGTGGCAAGCCCTGGCAGAGATGGGTTTGGGGATCCTTGGGGAACAAATGCTGCCCATTGGGGTATGTAAGAGCTGTACTCTCTATATCTCATTATTGTGAGGCTACAGAAGATGATAATGGGCAAAGGTCAAGTCCATATGCAAGGAGGAATTGTTTGGTAGTTCCTTTTTAATTTCAGAGCACTCAAAATAATAGAGGAAGACCTGTTCTAACTGTGATTATAGGGTAACATAATCGGGTAACGGATTGCTAATACTCCCCAGGCCAAGCCCATAGCCGGCCATTGGCAGGAATTGTGATTCTTTTCTGCTGGCCTTACCACTACAAAACCTCCCACCTCCATAATGGTCATTTGTAGTCAGAAAATTGTTCTAAGTTAAAGATATAAAATTTTTGGGAACCACCCACTACCACTTCTAATGCCAAGTTCAAACAACATACATACTCTTCATCCTCCAAAACCTGTGTCTACATTTCTGAGGGTTTGTATTTGACTTGTTTTAGGAAGGCCAGGAAAAATTGGAGGAGGGGGTCTGAAATGTGTCTGTTTAAGGCATAACCTAAGTGCTTTACGGTACCTACATGTATGCACGCCCACACACACACACAAATAGGGAGACCGTGTTCTAAACCATTACTAGTGACATTCTTTTCAGAAATGGAAGGGGCAAAGATGGGGATGCAGGAGACAACACACTAGTCTTTGTGATCATTTTGGAGACCGAAGAGCAGAGGTGGGGAGCCATATAGCAAACAGTGGCATTGCTGAGTTTTTCATCTTCCGCACTCTTGGCCCCAACCTCTTGTTCACCTCACTCCAACTGTTACACCATGATGTACATATATATCAAAGCCAGATGCTTATTAGACATTTGGAAGAGTGGGTGTGTGAACTCACTCTGCCATAAGCACATATGCCATTATTTAAATCAGTTGTTAAAATGAGTCTTTCTTTTTGATCTCAGGACTTCCTTTGACAAGTGCACTAGAAAACTCATTGTTTTACCCACCACCAAGAATTACCTTAAAGTTAAAAATGCCCAGATCAACCCAGGAAGACCGCAGAAAGGACTCCACAGAGACTGATCACCGACCCCACTCTCCTGACAGCGACACCCCTGTTCATAGTATAAGGAGCATGCAAGTGCCTCAGGATCCTCTAGAAATGAGAGTGAAATCGTATCAGAGATATCCACTAGAGAACAAGAATAACCATTTGCTGGCCAGTCTCAGCCATTCCAGGAGTGAAGCAAAGGATTCCAGTCCTTCTTGGAGAACCCCGTCTTCAGAGTTCTATCATGGGCAGTCACTGGGAAAGCCTCTGGTCCTTCAGGCCGCCCTCCATGGACAGTCTTCCATTGGGAATGGTAAAAGTCAGCCTAGCTCAAAGTTTGCCATATCCAATGGCCTGGAGGGCAGCTGGTCTGAGAATGTCACCCAAAAAGACAGCTCAAGTGAGATGTTCTGTAATCAGGAGTCCATGCTAAGCTCACACTTGGCCAGTCAGGGCAGCTTTAGAAAATCCACCATAGAACATTTTGGCAGATCCTTTAAAGAGGCCACCAACAGGTGGGTGAGGACCACAGAGGACCTCCAATGCTGTGTGAAACCAACCAAGAATACAAATCCCAAAGAGCAGTTGTGGGGTAGGCAGCTTCTCAGGCGGTCTGCAGGGAGAGCTCCATATCAGGAAAATGATGGGTATTGCCCAGATTTGGAGCTGAGTGATTCAGAAGTAGAAAGTGATGGGAATAAAGAAAAGGTCAGGGTAAAGAGAGAGAGCTCAGACAGGGAAAATCCTCCCCATGACTCTAGACGGGATTGCCACAGTAAAAGCAAGCCACACCCCCTTTCCCACAGTTCAATGCAAAGGTGATCAGAAACTCCTAAGGATAACCCGACCTTTGCCTTTGCCCCTTATGTTGGGGAAAACCCATACACCAAAAGGATTCTAGCATATGTTAGGAGGAATTGCAGTGAAAAAGATGAAATTTTTCCACACTAAATCGGCTTACAGTTTTTTAAAAGGTTTCAAGTCTAGTTTTTACAAACATGTTACAGGAATTGCAGATTGTCCAGAGGATTGTCAGAGGCTATTTGGAGCAGCTGGGCCCAGAGTATTTAGTCAGTAAATATTTTGAGTCAGCTTTCCAGTTATAGTAACACATTGATAAGTGTATGTATTAAGAGTCCTTGCATTGTTAACAGACTTGCAAGAGACCATGATTATAAGACACTAAAACTACTTACCTTTTGAAGCTACAGCATGTGACTCTCAGAGCTCCTGTCTGTAGGAAGTTTCTAACTCCACTGGTATCTATAAACCTTCTTCAGGGGAGAGACCAGGAGAGCGACATCTCAGATACTGTCAAACTCACTACCCTCTTCCTTTGCTCTGCACAAGGTCGAGTTCCTTTCACAGTATCTTAACTTACTGAGTCAATACTCCTAATGCTCATAATTGTCCAGTGCCTGTTCCTAGACTTGCCTGCTAGGGACACACTCGTAACTATTTTACCCAGCTAACAAGCATAAAAAGCTAACTTGTGGATAGTGTTTACAAAAGTACAGAAGTACTACTTCTAAGGAAAATGCTCTGATTCTCTCTGTCTCGGCATTTGTGAAGGATCCCAGAGCCTTTCCCAAAGTGAGACCATTTCTGGGGTATTTGTACCAGGTCAGGGTTTTGTGTTGTTGTTTTCAAATAAGTTTGACTAAAATAAGTTTGGCTGACAGTTTTTGTATACCTGCTTTAATGTTTATAAAAATTTTTATTGAGGTATAATTAAAATATAATAAAATGCACAGAGGTTAAGTATTCTTACCTGCTTTAATTTTGAAACAGATTTTTATTGTCAAACAGAATTTGAAAGCATGTGTTTAACACATGGATATAATTTAGCTTTGTATCAACTTTGAATCTGAGGCAATTTCCCAAACAAAAAGGCTGGAGCCATTTTTCAGAAGTTGCTTATACCTTGTTCCCAAACTATCAGCCTTGATGCATTTCTGAGAGGAAGAGAATAATTACATTGAGGAGAGATAAAAAGCATGTCTGCTTCCCATTTAAAGAAGGGAGAAATGTTGCAGTTTTAAAAATGTGAAGCAGACTATAATTCTCAGCTCTCATTTCTTCTTAGCCTTAAATTAACATTCTCTTCCTTCTAGTTTGGGGAAAGTATATGGTAATTTTCAGACAAAAGAGGTCATTTTCAATGTTTAAAGTTTCTTACTGGTGAAACAGCCCAGCCGTAGTAGGTGCCAGTCAGTCAAGGCAGGGGCCCTCTCTATCAATATGGAAAACTCAGCAGTTTTCCTCCCCCCCACTTTTGTTCTTGTGCCCTCGTTAATGGGTTCTTTTGCTTTTTGCTTTCTCCTTTTCTGAAAACTTTTGCATTTTACCTCTCCTTTGGGTACATATTCAAAATGCTTCTTTTGTGCCTATGTACATGTGTGAACATGCATGTGGGGTAGGTGTCCTATATTTTGTTTGAATGGCAAAAACTATGGATTATCCAAAATGAGGAAGAGAAATTCCCCTATTTATGTATTAGGTTTCTGTGCTTTTCCTTTGAATTCTTCTGGAGTAGGTATTAATTTGGCACCTTCATGGTAATGAAATTATATGGAGCTGTGTTGTAAATTCCTTATGTCAGAGGCCAATGCAATAGCCTGTGTCCTTTCATGCCTTTCAATTCTGAGTGAGTGGGAGAAAAAGCAAACATCAAAACAGTGCTTCAGCCAAATTTCATATGTAATGCCATTGGGAAAATATTGACTAAAATATCATTCCAGTCAGGGAAATAAAGTTGTAATATTTTTACAGGATTTTCCTAGGTAAATGAAGGAGCCTTCAGTTGTATAAATTTCAATTGCCCCAAAATGTATTTGCTACATTTTGTTGTTGTTTGAAGTATTACCTCTTAACCTTCTTTGTTAATTTTTTTTTCATTTTGTCTTATATAGTCCAGTTTTCCAAGATAAACTCAGTCTTTTTTCAAATGTCACCTTTTTATCAATACTTTTTAATTAAATTATGAAAACTGCTAACTACTGTCAGTGTGGTAATTTTTTATTTTGGTACGTTGGTTTTAGAAAATCTTAGATATGTTCCTTTTATATTTAAAAAGTCATATTCACAGTTTATAGCAGCACAATTCACAATTGCAAAGATGTGGAAACAGCCCAAGTGTCCATCAATACATTAGTGGATTAATAAAATGTGGTATATGTATACCATGGAGTACTATACGGCTTTAAGAAACAATGGTGATATAGCACCTCTTGTATTCTCCTGGATAGAACTGGAACGCATTCTACTAAGTGAAGTATCCCAAGAATGGAAAAACAAACACCACATGTACTCACCATCAAATTGGTATTAACTGATCAACACATAAGTGCACATATAAGAATAACATTTATTGGATGTTGGGCAGGGGGTGGAGGGGAGG
>CAUYSK010116692.1:0-25560 GCA_963575035.1 Avahi laniger | reverse complement strand
CAGGAGAAAACTCTGCCTTTAAAGGGCTCCAGTGATTAGATTCGGCCCACCTAGAGAACCTCCCTTTTGCCATGTAATGTAACATCAATATGGGAGTAGCGCCAGGGATTAAAGATCACGTGGGCCATCTTAAAATTCTACCTCCCATAGGTGCTAAGAAAATACTTGGCAAACCCTGCACAAATAGAGTGTGTATGCACATACATATATTACATATATGTAATTTAACATACATAATTAAATTTGTTTTTTTCCTTTTAGGACAGTTCTCTTTCTGAAACTTACCATGTTGAACTCATTAAAAAAGATGGACAGAGTCTTGGGATTAGAATTGTTGGCTATGTTGGAACATCTCATACAGGTAACTGAATCATTTCTATTTTATATTTAGAAATAATTGTAAAGGATGTTAAGATTTCCAGACAGTAAAATTAAATAACTGCAAATTTTAATTTAAATCTTGAACAATAAAACCATGAATTTATAATAGCAACCAGTTACTTCTGAGTGATTACAGAATCACCTTTTTATCTCAATAGTTTTATAGCTGGCTTGATAGTCATTAATAGAAGGATGTAATTTTCCAATTCAGTGTATAATATTTGAATTGTACCTCCTCTTGTTTCTAACATAGATATATTTTGAATACTGTTAACATGAGTATGTTTGCGATAAATTGATTACTGTATATATTTCATATTGTGAGTATCTAAAAAGTGTTACTATTATGTTCAATCACTAAAAATAAGTTAAAACAAGTATTTTCATTAGAATCATTTTTCTTTCATGTAAAAGGAATATACCATAAGAATAAATACATGGCTCAAGTATCTTTGAATAAAACTCCCTCAATTCCTACCTGCAAAGCTCTGGTAACATTTACTATAAGTTATTCTTTTATTATAGGAGAATTATTAGGGTAAGGTAAAATAAACCTTTCTATAAATATTGGCTAATAACATGAAAATTCAGAGTTATGAAATGTTCTAGTCTTAATTTTTAAAAGTGAGATTAGAGAGTTAATTTCTTTGAAAAAAAATTGTTATTTTGCATATTTACAGCAGGTGGAAAGATTAAGAGTGCTAATGTATTCAAAGTCCTGAATGACATTCATGTCAGACCACCTTGTGCTATTTTAGCCTAATGAAATATCTTTTTTAAAACCTTTAGATTCTTTTAAGTGCCACCTTTTTTTAGGTTCAGAATTTAAATGAGTTCCAAAAGAGCTAAGTGTGCTTGTATAATAATGTTGCAAGAAAACCACATTGAGTAGTTTTCAATATACTGAGTCTGGTTAGGGAAATCATGACTTAGTTCCTAAACTTACGGTTTAGTTCCTAAGTGAAAGTGAGTGGTAGAAAATTGAGAAAATTCGGTGTTTATGTTGCTGAATAAAGGAAAGAATCATTTTTCTTGTTTACTCTCAAAAGAAATTTTTGGGATTGGATGGTTTAGGACAGCAGGGATCAGGTGAATCCAAACGCTAGAAACTTTTGAAACTCAACATGCTTTTTAACAAGTAGTCTTTCAAAATAATTTTTACTCTATTCTATTCATTGGACTTTTGAAGGTTTATTTTACATAGTTCTGGAGAGGGTAGAAAAATGAATATAAGAAAAACATATTTAGGGTGATAAACTGTAAACAACTCTTAGTGTTTAAGGATAAATGAAATGTGTATTTTATAATAGCAGACATACAATCGTCTCCTTTGTTCAAAAACCCCCTGTGGATACGAAAATCCTCGAATGTTCAAGTCCCTTACATAAAATGGCTTAGTTTTGCATGTAATCCATGCACATCCTCCCTTATACTTTAAATCATCTCTAGATTATTTATAATACCTAATATGAAGTAAATGCTATGTAAATAGTTATTATACTATGTTTTAAAAAATTTGTATTTTTTTTTGTTTGTTTGTTTTTTGAGACAGAGTCTTGCTCTATCGCCCTGGGTAGAGTGCAGTTGCATCATCGTAGCTCATTGCAACCTCAAACTCCTGGGCTCAAGTGATCCTCTTGCCTCAGCCTCCCTGAGTGCTAGGATTACAGGCATGAGCCACTGCTCCTGGCCTGTGATTTTTATTATTGTTTTTTTCCCCCAAATCATTTTGATCTGTGGTTGATTGAATCTGAGATTGGTTGAGTCAGCAGATGTGGAACCTAAGGATACAGAGGGCCCACCGTACAAGCAAACCATCATAATATGGCAAATACCATTCAATTTGACTGAAGTAAATGAAGAATTCACAAAGAAGGAGGCATTTGAGCTAGGAATGAAAAAGAAAGATTTTGATATATGGGTCAAAGTTGAGAGGAAGAAAGAATTAAATTGAGAAAGGGAATAAAATCATGAAAATACTTGGTGTTTTGCTGTGTCTAGACTTTTATTTTGTTGGAAAGATGTAGTGGAGGATGAAATAAAAAATAAGTTTGGGGCAGATTACAGAGAGTGTTGAGTATGATTCAATAAAATTTGTATATTTGTAGACAATGGGAATTCACTGATTTATATTTCTTCTATAAACAATGTTTTGAGTTTATTTGAAATTAAAAAATAAAAATATAAAGTCATCCAGATCTATGGCTTTTTATTTTCCAATTTCCCTTCCAGTCCTTGCCCACAGGGATCCATGCTTTATATGTAGTTAACAATTTTATAGCCATTTGTTTCTATTTACCTGTTTTATAATGATTATTTCATGTTGCTGAGCGCATTCTAGTTTTTTTAAAGGTCATGCGTACTTTTTTCTGCGTTTGGGAAGCTAACATGAGCAGTGAACTAAATATGGGCAAGGAGACCTATTAAGGAGACTCTTGTCATAGTGCTGATGAAAAATGATGGAGGATTATGCCAAGTCAGCAGTAAGAATGGAGACAGACCAAGAGAAGAGGGGCAGACTTAACCTGGGCTCTCTTGAATTCCAGCTTAGATTGGAGTGCATTTCATCAAGGTTCCATTACTGATTATTTTTCCAGAAGAGCAGTCATCAGTCAAATCATTTCGAATTCGGGTCACTTGTGATGGTGACAGTTTGAAATAATCCATCAATTTCTCTGCTTGTGTTCAAAATAGTATTTATCAAGCCTCCAGTCAGCCCCTTTAGCTAATTAATCTCTTGATATGAATTTTGCAATCAAGGCCTAATTAGAGCTTTTTTTCCTTTTTCTCTATGTCTGTGCATCTTCAGGGGAGGCAGCAGGGATTTATGTGAAAAGCATAATACCTGGCAGCGCCGCGCACCACAACGGCCACATTCAAGTGAATGACAAAATAGTTGCTGTAAGTAACTGTCCTCTGCTTTAGATTTGAATCCAGTTCAAAAAAACCAGGTTGATTTTTATTATTTTTATTATGAGAGGATGATGGCTTAATATAGTTTCATAAGGTTTTTTTAAAAATTAAATTTGTTGGCCGGGCGCAGTGGCCCACGCCTGTAATCCTAGCACTCTGGGAGTGGGTGGATCATTTGCGTTCAGGAGTTCGAAACCAGCCTGAGCAAGAGTGAGACCCCGTCTCTACTAAAAATAGAAAGAAATTAATTGGACAACTAAAAATATATAGAAAAAATTAGCCGGGCATGGTGGCACATGCCTGTAGTTCCAGCTACTCGGGAGGCTGAGACAGGAGGATCGCTTGAGCCCAGGAGTTGGAAGTTGCTGTGAGCTAGACTGACACCGCGACACTCTAGCCCAGGCAACTGAGTAAGACCCTGTCTCAAAAAAAAAAAAAAAAAAAAAACAAAACAAAACCAAAACTGATCTCTCCTCCATTTAATAGAAATTAGTTGAATTTATATATATATATATATACACACACACACACGTTATAGTATCTGTACACACACATACTATAAATAGATACACACAAATACGTTGATTTACATAGAAACAAACGTTGGGTGGTATGATTTGAATCTTTGTCCTTCAAGTCCGTCTAAGAAAGCATATTTCATGACTCTTGGCTTTTACATTAATGGGCTTAGGAAATGTTTTTTGGTAATTTGCAGAGTCTGGAGGCCAGAAATAGTAGTAAATGCTTTGGAGAAAATACTTACGGGGAAAGTTAAAGTACTTATGGGTGGCTTCAGAAGGTTGAGAGAGAAAGCCTATTGGTCCTGATGGACTTCAGAAATGTGGAATTGAGCTTGATATAGATTAAGAGTCTTTTTTGCACATGCTTCCATTAGAAGACCTGATGGAGGGAGAGCAGTGTGTTTCTTTGGAAAGTATCATAGGGTGATATGATAGAGGAATGAACTATTGAATGATCTCTACAGTTTTCGTGATAATGGCTTTTATTAATACATCTTGAGAGCTGTGTATAATAATCGACAAGCTTTTATAACATTTTGAATTTTGAATAACATCAGAGATGAAAACCCTTTACCTCTCTCAGGCTGTGAGTTAAAATGTGTGACTTAGGAGTACAAGTTTGAATTTGCTTTCTAGTGTGTAAGGAAGTTTGTCAGTATGTTTTAGTACTAGTTTTGCATTCTTATTTATTGATTGATTGATTGACTGATTGATTGAGACAGAGTCTCACTCTTGTCACCTGGGCTACAGTGTCTTGGCGTCAGGCTAGCTCACAGCAACCTCAAACTCCTGTGCTCAAGTGATCCTCCTGCCTCAGCCTCCCGAGTAACTGGGACTACAGAGGCCAGCCACCATGCCAGACTCATTTTTTCTACTTTTAGTAGAGACAGGGTCTCGCTCTTGCTGAGGCTGGTCTGGAACTCCTGAGCTCAAGCAATCCTCCCGCCTTGGCCTCCCAGAGTGCTAGGATTACAGGCATGAGCCACTGCACCTGGCCAACTGCATTCTTACTTAAAAATGTATTCCAAAGTGTAATATAAATCATTTTTGGAATAAAATGAATTGCCTCATTTTATTTAGCCTTGGAAGAATTAAAAATAGTAGCTAACTTAAAGCCTCTGTTTAACGTTTCTCTTAATGTTTTAGGTTGATGGTGTGAATATTCAGGGTATGGCCAACCAGGATGTTGTTGAAATATTACGAAAGGCAGGGCAGGTGGTACGCCTAACCCTTGTTCGAAGGAAGACACCTTCATCTGCTTTTCCACTTGAACAGCCTTCAGACAGAGGTAATCAATTCCACCACCCCCATTGCCCCCATGTAGTGTGGATTTAGAAGAATAGCTGAACTATGGAAGTTACTCTGTGAGTCTGAGTAGGAAAAAATTGCCCACCTTGTATAATGCAGTGATAGAGAAATGATCAGCTCATTTGTGCATTGAAGAAGTGTTTTCTCTTTGCATATTGTAATATGCCCATCCTAATGTTAGAATGTGAACCCTGACATGCACTATGCTCAGAGAACTCTAAATGAAGATAAAAATCATTTTTCCAAAAACCTTCTAAATTTTGCCAATTATATTTGAATAATAAAGCTTTGGCACTTTTTGTTCCAGAGACTCTCATTTGTCTAATGCTTTGACATTTTGCAAACTTCAAGTTTCCTATTACTTTTAACAATATATTTTATTCTAATATGTCTCTTGATTTACTATGAGAGAAAATAAAACATGGATTTCTATCAAAAATATTTTTATTTGTAAAATAATGTTCAGTTAATTTGGTTATAAGAGTAGTAAATCTTCATTATGGAACAAATATATAATTGTATGCATGTCAGTATTTTTTTCTTTGGAGATAGGGTCTCTCTCTGTTGACGAGGCTAGAGTGTAGTGTTGTCATCATAGCTCACAGCAACCTCAAACTCCTGGGCTCAAGTGATCCTCCTGCTTCAGCCTCCCAAGTACCTGGAACTACAAGAGAGCACCACCATACTCAGCTAATTTTTTAATTTTTGTAGAAAGGAGGTCTTGCTGTTGTTGTTCAGGCTTGTCTTGAACTCCTGGCTTCAAGTGATACTCCCACCTAAGCCTCCCAACTGGCATGAGCCACCGAACCTGACCATCGACTTTGAATTATCAACTTACATAAGTACAGATCAACAAAAGTTGACAATCATGGGAAGAAACATTCAATTAAAAATGAGCAACTAGCTATATAAATAGTAAGAAATAGTTGTATTAAGGCTGGGTGCAGTAGCACCTGCATATAATCCCAGCTACTCAGGAGGCTTGGGTGGGAGGATAGTTTGAGACCAGCCTGAGCAACATAGCAAGAGCCTGTCTCAAAAAAAAAAAAACAATTAAAAAAAAAATGAAGAAAAAGAAATACTTCCATTAGAATTTGTCAGAAAATGAATAAATTTTTTTCCCCTCTGGAAATATTTCTCTGAAGATATAAGAAGTCTGGAAGCCTTTGCTTTTAACTGATATTGATTTGTATTTGTGTTGGAACTTTTTATGTTTTATGTGATAGTGGAAATTTTACTGCTGAAAGACAGATGCCCTGTCAACTGCAATGAATATATGAAATTTAAAATTGCCTAAATAGTACAAATTGTACAAATGCCATATTGAACTTAAAAGGTTTACATAAATATTTATGTAAATATAATGGTTTTTAATAGCTCTGATGGAGCCTTTGGCTTCAATTTAATATTCCAAATGAACGTAGGCATGCCCAGTATCTACAAATTAGCAATTCTTTACTGGGCATGCCTACATTTAAAATTTATATTGGGATAAGTTCTGCTGGAAATCTGCACCCCTTTCTTCACGATTTTGGTGTCTTCATGAGCTTCACTAGCACCCCTTGCAAAGCACTCTACTGTAGCGTTTATCACACTGCATCGTAAGCACTGGTTTTATGTGTGGGACTATAACGTGGGGAGTGATTATGTCCTCGCCGCTGCCCCATGCCACACATCTTTGTGTGCCTTGCACTTTGTCAACATTTAGAAGTCTGTTTTACTGAAACAAGCTGCACAGCTTTTAGCCCTTGCACAGTGCCTCCCTCTACCATTCTAAATCTTCGTCCTTTTCTCCTCTAAATTCCTGCTATTTGTATATCTTGTGTATACTTATTTGTGTACCTACTTGTACACTGTTTGTGGCACACAATTACCTTGCTTTGTACTATAAATTCTGGCGGTATGTAACTGTTTTCCCCAGCTATACTAGCAGCTTTGGCTTGGCATTTTTAAATTGTGATTAAAAAAATACATAACATAAAATCTACCCTCCTAGCAAATTTTTAAGTGTACAGTATGGTATCGTTAACTATACATACATTGTTGTACAGAAGATCGCTAGAACTTTTTCATCTTACATGATTGAAACTCCATACCCATTGAATAACTCCCTATTTCTCACTCCCCCCAGCCCTTGACAACCATCCACTCTACTCGCTGTTTCTGTGAACTACTGGGATACCTCATATAAGTGGAATTATGCATTCTTTGTCCTTCTGTGATTGGCTAATCATTTCACTTTGCATAACGTCCTCAAGGTTCATTCATGCCATAGCATGTGACAGAATTTCCCTCTTTTTAAAGACTGAGTAGTATTCCATTGTTTGTATATACCAGATTTTCTTTATTCACTTATTCTAATGTACACTTAGGTTGCTTCCACCTCTTGGTTATTGTGAATAATGCTGTAATGAATGGTTGGCATTTCTTATTCTAGTACTAGGCTGTGCATTTGTGAATATCAATGGACTGATGATCTAAAACAAATCCTATGTGTGGTTTAAAGTCTCATGTTAATATCATAGGAACTTTTAACTGGCTATATTTTCAACTTTTTATTGTAAAAAAAATTTTAAACATACAGAAAAAATGAAAGATAATACAATGAACACCCACAAACCTGCCATTTAGATGCAGTAGTTAACATTTTGCCAATTCGCTTCTTCTATTAATCTTTTTTCCCTGAGCCATTTCAGAGTGAGTGGTAGACATCATGGCACTTCCAGTCTTTAGCTTATAAAAATAAGGATATTCTCTTATACAATCGTGATACTATTATCACATCAAAGAATTTTTTTTTTTTTTTAAGAGACACGATTTTCCTCTGTTACCCAAATTGGAGTACGTGGTGCGATCATAGCTTACTGCAGCCTCAAACTCCTAGGCCCAAGAGATCCTCCCGAGTAGCTAAGATTACAGGAGGGCAACCACCATGCTTGGCTAATTTGAAAACACTTTTTATTTTGTGGAGACAGGGTCTCACTGTGTTGCCCAGGCTGGTCTCAAACTCCTGGCCTTGAGCGATCCTCCTGCCTAGGTTTCCCAAAGTGCTAAAATTACAGGCTTGAGCTACCACGCATGACCAACACCAAAGAAAATTAATAGTAATTCCTTAATATCAAATACCCAATATATACCTAAAATCTCTCAGTTGCCCCAAAATTTCTTCCCACTCTTCCTCAAGACTCCCCTGCAAACAAAGCTCCCAAACCAAGATCCAGTCTTGCATTGCATTTGTTGCGTTTGTATATCTGTTTGGTTTTTTTAAGAAAAATCCCCCACCCCTGCCCCCATGACAGAGAGTTTTTGAAGGGATTTATTGCATTTGTCACTAGAATACCACATTCTGAATTTCATTATTTCCTTGTGGTATCATTTAACTTGTTCTTCTACCCACCGCATTTCCTGTGAATTAGAAGCTAGATCTAAAGTCTTAGGTTCAGGTTAATTATTTTCGATAAGAATATTTTCTAAGTGATGTGTGATTATTTTAACAATAATCCAAAATGACTCATGTTCAGCTTTTCCTATGTTTAAGAGATACAAAGTGACTTGCCTTATGGAGATGGAAAACTTTGGATGACTCCTGTTATTTTACTTAGCTCAATTTAGCTAAGGGAAGAATCTCTGCCTGCAGGGGAATTCTAATTCCCTTCCAATTAATAACATTACCTGTGTAGACTTCTTTGTTATACTCATGATGTCATGGCCAGCACCTAGGAGAGCCCAGAGCAATCGACCCAGCTCATTCTGCAAGTCTCACTTCCTGCCCACCACCCGCACAAGAGCTTAAGACCTTACTTAGTGTTTTTTTCTTTCCAAGGCTATGCTGAGAAGCATCTACCCCTGCTTTGTCATCGGCTTTACCTTGTTTTTCTCTTCCCATTGCCTAATCCCTTATTCTTTTCAATACTATCAACAAGTTTATTTTTTAAGGACTTGATTGGTTACCTGTTACACTTGGTACTTTAGGTTAAAGGAATCATATGTAAGTTACCTCAGATGCTTGTAATCAGGCTGTGAAATGGGAGAACAGGAGTGAAATAAGCTCACTTCAACATGGTCCTCAGCTACTAGTGATCTAGTGATTCAAATGAGCAACCTTTTTTTTTTTTTTTTAGGAATTATAGAACCACCCAAAACACCAGGTCTCTTTCTAACTGGAGCAGTGGAAACAGAAACTAATTTGGATGGTGAAGATGAAGAAATTGGAGAAAAAATGGATAATCTAAAAAATGACAGGATACAAGTCTTAGAAAAATTGGGTAGGTACCAAGTGTTCACTTGGGAATAATGGGACTTACTGATTTGTTAACCATTTTCTGTCTTCATAGTTATTAATAATGTGAGGAATCTTAGAGGCATTTGGAGGATATAAAATAGAGTATTCTTATTATCAACATCTTAACACTTATGGCAGTTGGGGATCAAACATATTCTTTTTAAATCTTTGTTTTATTATATTAATTTTGAATGCATATTAGTACATGACGACTATTTTTTTCTTGTTTTTAGCCCTTTTAACTACTGCATTCTTTAGCTTGTATATTATCATTGATTTATATATAACTATAGATTATAGTTATGTGTATACATATAGCAATGTTTCTTTTTTACCATAAAAATTAATAATATGTACATTTTTATATGTTGCATCAAATTATCAAACTTCCTGGCTGCTATACATTTATTCTTTAATTTTCTTTTGAATTGATTTACAACTTTATTCATTTACTTTGAATTTTGATATTCAAAGTAAATGAATAGAGTCCACTATTATAGTGGACTCTATTCTGCAAGCATATTGAGTAAGTTTTACACAGTTCCCTGCACAAAGGGTGCTAAGGAAAGCCTTGCCAGCTAAATGAAACTCCCTGGAATATTTAACACTACGCATGTTCCAGAGAAGTTTTGGGTTTTAGTTTTGTCTTGTCTTAGGATAGAATATCCCAAAGGAAGGAGTTAAGCCCTTATTCAAGTTAAAATATTTCCTGTGATCTGGAAATTTACCCTGTTCTTTTTGACCCAAGTAGGCTGCAATTTATCTTTGCAATTTTAATTCAGTTGAGCATCAATAGGTTTTTAGTGAAATATCAGGTGAAAATCAAATACATTTTGAAATTAAAAATAGTTTTAGAATTATCTTTTTTTGAGACAAGGTCTCACTCTGTTACCTGAGCTAGAGTGCAGTGGTGTCATCATAGCTCACAGCAACCCCAAACTCCTGCTCTCAAGCCATTCTTCTACCTCAGCCTCCCAAATAGCTGGGACTACAGATGTGTGCCACCACATCCAGGTAATTTTTTTTTTTTTTTTAGAGATGGGGTCTCACTGCATTGCCCAGGCTGCTCTCAAACGCCTGGCCTGAAGTGATCCTCCTGCCACAGACTTCCCAAAGTGCTGGGAGCCACTGTGCCCAGCCTAGAAATATTTTATCTGTGCTTTTTGGATCAACTTCACTGTGTTTTTTTCTTTGTGCATATGTATAATTTCAGTTCGAGATTAAAGCCAGAATCTTCTAACTGCTATGAAGTTAGCTTTCTATTTTGCCTTTGGAATAATTGTTTCAGATCATCGTGGGTTTTTTTTGATTATTTTTTGTAGCCTAGGATTTATTGAGCTGCTGAAAGTAAAATTAATTTTTATCCTCTAGCACGTAGGCTTTCGTGCTGTGCTTTAAAACTCATGACTGTGTTTTCGTTGTGCAACTGCAAGGTAAAATACAGTCAAAAGGGTTGTTGGTGAAATGTCAGCATTACTTTATACATGTGTATAATTCTCATCTGAGCACCATGTTTTTAAGTTTAGAATTCAACTAATATATTGCAGATTTTGTTCAGATTCATTTACCAGATAAGAAATCGCTGCCTAGGAGAAAGTTAACAGGCAAGATGTTAGAACTCTTAATATAATTTCTTAACAGGAATGGACACAGGTGCAGAGCCCAAATGAATTTGATGTTTTGGTTTTAATAGGCTCTTTGGTTAGTTATCCCCTAAATGTAATCTAGCATATCAGTTAGTATAGTTATTTCATGGATGTTCTTTTGTAAATCTAGTAATTTAAGTTCTTTAGTGTTCATTAGTCTTAGTCTCTGATTTCTGAGGTTAGCCTCTTTCACTTAATGATTTGTATTATGTAATTAAGCATTATATGCATCCAAGATGAACCGTCTGCTGAAGACTAAAAGAGCTGATATTGCAAGTTACATTTGATTTCAGGCGGACGGTTATGTCAGTTGTGATAAGTGTTCTGTGACTTTTCCAATCTTAAGACAAAATTGAAAGAGCTTTTTTAAGTTAAAAAGAAGGTGGAAGTTTGTTCATTTTCTGGTACTACTATGGATAGAGGTTGTAATTACACTTTTAGTACTTTGACTTTTGCCTATTAGACATTATTCATACTGTGAACTGTGCACTGAGCTTCTGGCTAAGATCATGTGAAAGACAGGCAAGACACTTAAAATCTGCCTTACCTCATTAAAATTGTCTATTCAACAAAGGCAGTATTATACTCAAGTAAGAAAGTCATAAAGATATAAATATCCTAATGACCCATTAGCAACAAAAGACTGGTGTAAAACCAAAATTTCTATTATGTTAAAGCTCATGGAACTCTGGTTCCAAGCCTTTATAGCCACCCATGTGAAAAGTCTGATTGTATTGTGTTGATATGCCTTGTGGACAGTAAAGGTATCTTGATAAGTTTTTACTTTTCCAGTGGGTAGCAGGATGGTACTACTTTGAAGTGATTAATTTTAAATTAAATCCTTGTATGCCCTAACATATTATACCGCAAAGCCAGATGCATTTTACTTGTAAACTATAGGATGTTTACACATAAACTATATATAATTTAAATTTCATTTATAAACTCACCATTTCTTCTTCTCTTTAAAATATTCTTTAACAACAAAAGCTCCTTCATAATTTGGTCACAGCTGGTCTTTACATTTTACATTAGTCTTATAAGTCACCTCTGATTTACTTTACCTAGTAGACCTAAGTTAATGCATTTTCCTTTTTATTCATTTCCCTTTTACTTACTGAAACTGTGCTGTTATTGAAGAATTTAGTCGTTAAGTGTGTTTGGCTCACAGTAGCTTCAACATTCTTTTTTTTTTTTTTAAATCCAGAAAGAGTCTCAGGCTCTCCAGAAAATGAGCTGAAATCCAGATGGGAAAACCTTCTGGGTCCTGATTATGAAGTAATGGTATGTTAAAATCCTCTAATAAAAAACATTCATGTCTCATTGCACGTCAAGCTCCTAACACTACAATTTAAATAAATGGGAGAGTCAAAAAACAGCCAGCCGGCTTTTATTTTTTTCTTCTTGCCGTTCTTCCCTATTGGATCAATCAATTGATTTTTTAAAGCATTTTAAGCTGTAAGAATAATTAAGGACTGCACACAAGCTTCAGTTACAATTAGCAGACACTCAGTTCATGTTGAAACAATTTAAGCTGACAATAGGCAGAAAAATGTTAGGAGAGAGAGGGCTTGCTTGCCTTTAAATTTATAACCTGTATCAGCTGCTTAAAATTGCTGGCATTTTTATGATTGCTTTTATGATCTGTTTGTTTTATTGTACACTGAAAGGGCTGTGGATATTAGTCCTATGTTTCACAAAAAATCTTACGGTTTTATGTGAAAAATGAAAGAATGATTATCAAATGTATTTGGAAGAACAGGAAGTAATTTAGGTTAGGTATAAGTTTAGAGTGCCAGTGGTCCATTAGACTTCCTTTCACCTGTTATTAGATTCATTGAGTAAGGGATTGATTACATTTCCCCATATGAATCCACATGAAAGCAGAAAAGCTGAGCTTAGAAAAGCTTCTACTGTGTTCACTAAATGCATTAGTCATAAAATATTCGTTTAAATTCCTATTATCATTCACATTTTCTTACATATGTTTATCATTAGCACTTGTTGGCTGGTTAGAGATTTTTTTTCTCTTCTTAGTTTAGAATATCCAGCCACTATCTATTGTCAGAAAATTTCCAGTGTCATTAAGATGAGTAAAAACAGTTGATATTTTCTCTCCTGCTAATTTTGTGCTTGCATGTCAGTTCTCATGAACTGCTGCTTCTCTGCTTCATAGATTTTGGATATTGCTATTAGGCTATCATCTAGCAGGGGACCTTTCCGACTAACCTTAGTAGTTTGATATTCAAAGTAATTTGGTACACCAGTATTTACAAATGGCCAGTTTTTTGTGATGGGGTCTTTCTTTGTTAAAATTTTATCCTCCTTTTAAAATTCGTTTATCACAGGCTAGGGAGAGGAGACAGAATTTGAAGTTAGAAATTTAAAGTGACGGCCTATCCATTAAAAGTTATAGCTTGTTTTGAGAAATGAGAGGCAGAAGGGAGAAACCAAACATGGAGGATGAATGAATGAATACATGTAGTCCGATGTTTCCTATTTCACTTTCTTTCAGGACCTACTTATCTGAAATGCAGTACTTTTAGAAGCTTTAGTTGGGTCATTGTTTAACTTATCCTTTCCTTCCAGATGCACCACATTTTATTAACAACTTACAGATGCAAATCATCAGTAACGTACTTTTGCTTGCAAGGAATTCGCTTCTGTGGCTGTCCACCATTGAAGCTTAGAACAATAGTTTTAGGGCAGGATTAAAAGCTTTAAGTATTCCATGAGCTTCCCACCAGGGACCAGGTCTTTCTGTTTGTGTCTTTGCCAGCTTTTTCTCCTGGAGAAATGGTGTGAGTTTGTTGTGAAAAGTCAGATGCTTCAGTTTTTCCAAATTCATCTGACTTTACTGACATGCAAATTTTGTTTCAAGACCTGAATTTGAAAGTAAAAATGGCCATACTCTTGGTTTTGTCAAAGGAGTAAAATTTTTATGGGTTCATTATAATGGAGGATTATATTAAAATTTTAAGGATCATAGTTTTTAAAAAATAGTACTTACCCATCACATTCTGTTCAACTTTTGGATAATTTAAGAGAAAAGATTGACACGAAGAACAACAACAAATGTACTCTGAAATTTTATGTGTTACTCTTCTGGATTTTAGAAATATAGGAAAGAAATTATAATGTAGATCAGATGGAGTTATCGATATATAGGTTTCGCAGATATTTTCAGAAAAACCTAGGGAGAAATAAAGTAATGCTTTTATAAATACCAAAAATATGTTTCTTGTAAATTTAGGTTGCTACTTTGGACACACAGATTGCAGATGATGCTGAGTTACAGAAGTATTCAAAGGTAAGCATTATTTTTTTAAGATAACGTCAGTTTTCTTTTGTTTGAAGAACTTTCTTTAAATTCTTGCAGAAGAAACTGAGTACTATGATCTAAAGTTTCCAGAATTTAGTCTTAGATGTTTTCTGGAAATGTGTTGGGTCTCATTGTTATGAAAGATAATGGTTAGATATACTTGGAAAGAATGTGGCATCTTTTATGCCACTTCCAGAAGCCCAAAACCCATGTTTGACTCTTTTGCCCACTTGGAGGTAGTATACATAGTAATATTGTGCAGAGTGTGTTAGCTTTTCAGATATTATAAGAAGTCCTTTTAAAATTGTTTCCTATAAATTAGGACCAGGAATATGGACTTTAAAAGAGCCTTCAGGTCTAGATGTTAAAATATAAAAGTGGTTTCAGGTCTGAGTATAGGCAATGGTTCTTGAACTTAAAACATTTTTGGTAAGCTTTATTTCTAATGGCAAAATGTCAGAGGTAACTTTTATAATTTTTCCTAATATTTTTATTGTCCTCTCACTACAAATTAATTTTAGAGTTCCTATTCCAGATAATCGAAGGCCAGGGCAGTTAAAACTTAGAGAAGCTTTGATTTCAATAAGCTATAATCTTTTTAAAAATTTTCTTCTTAATTGGAAATTTAGGTCTTTTTTTCTTTTTTTTTATTTCAGCATATTATGGGGGTACAAATGTTTAGGTTACATATATATTGCCTTTGCCCCATCCCAGACAGAGTGTCAAGCATGTCCATCCGCAGACGGTTAGGTGTACTGCACTCGTTAGGTTTGAATATACCCATCCCTTCCTTCCCCCTCCCCCCCTTTCTTTTCCTAAAAAAAAGAGACATCTCACTGTGCTGCCCAAGCTGGTATTGAACTCTTGGCCTCAAGCCATCCTCCCACCTCAGCCTCCCAAGTAGCTGGGATTATAGGAATTAGCTACCTTGCTGGGCTAGAAGTTTAGGTCTTAATTCAGTAGCTTCTCATTTTTCCCTGTAGTATATAAAGGAGATTTTAACTAAGCAATCAAAACCCCTTTTGCAGATGAGGATACTAAAGTCTGCCTGGAATGAATGACTCCTCCAAAATTATACAGCAAGATAGTGGCCAGGGCATAGTGCATTCATTCATTCCTAAAATATGTACGAAGCCCCTACTCTGTGCCAGAAGTGTGCTACCGTCTGTGGGAAGCAAAATAGAAAGGGTCCTTGCTCTCACAGAGCTTAGGTTCTGGCTTGGGTGGGGGCATAATAGTAGACAAATAAAAAAATAACTTGATAAGATAGTTGCAGATTGTAAGAAGTGCTACAAATGAATCAACAGGGTGAACAGAGTCTAACTAGGGGAGGCCACTTTAGAGAGGAGGCCAGGGCAAGCCTCTCTGAGCTCAGGCTTGAGGGATAGAAGGTGGTGATCTGGGAGCAGGGGAACAGCAGGAACAGCAGCCCTGTTGTAGGAAAGGGCTGGCGTGGGTGGGGAGAACAGGTGTTGTTTGTTTCAGGGTGTCTGGGTCAAACTAAGTTAAGAGCTGAATGTTGTTAAACGAGGCTGGTGGAGGAAGGCCAGGTGCTGCGGGGCCTTGAGTGACGTGGTGATTGATATGCGTGGACCTCATCCTCAGTGCTGGGTAAAACCAGTGGAGGGTTTTAAGTAGGGTTGTGTCATGATTTGAGGTCAAGGCTACAGGTTTTCCCTCTGTCCCATCAGCTTTCTGATTGGGAAAATCATTGTCATGGGTATAAACTGGTGTTTCCATGGGTCTAGCTGTCTTTAGATGGTTGCTGCTCCATGGCCACCACTCTCGAAGGGAGGATTCAAGAAGTATGTTCATATATTAGGGGCTCATGTTAATAGATGAGGTTTTCTTGTGAGGTGGATGGAGTCGTGGGGGAAGAGGGAGGTGAACGCTATTTACAGTGGCTTGAGCATTAGCTGTGCCGCTTCTAGGAAGCTGTTAATCATGACACAAGATCAGTTTTCCCGCATCTGGGGAGACTTGCACTTTTAGGGATGGCTTTCTTGGCAAGTGTTTACTATTAAGATAATCACAGCTCTGTGAGGGAGAAGCATTAAGCTCATTCTGGTGACCTTTCTGCTGGCCATCAATTGTAATATGAAGTGAGCATCAGCAATATCTCTCATATGGGAAACAAAAACTCCAGGTCTGTTCTCTGGTTTTGACATGACAGATTGACAGATTTTACTTTGTTTCCCTCCTGAATTATATTTCCTGAGCCAGAGAACATTAAAATGTGGTCCCCCCTTACTCTATTATGAGCAAATATAATTTTTAAGACAGGGGGATTTACTGGGTTTTCCAGGAGCTGCAGCAGGTGTTATCATTCAGTTACCAGGGCTGGTTCTTTGCCTTAAATACATTTTCTCCTTTATTTCTCACAATAACCCTGTTGGTCAGCAAGCATTTCCTCCTTCCCATGTTCGATATGGGAAAATCAAGTGTCAGGCAGTAAAGTAACTTGCCCAGGATCATGTGTAGCTCGTAAGTGGCAGAATTAGGAAACAAATTAAGGGTTATCTGGCTTCTGAGCCTGCACCGCTCTTTTTTCTATTCTTTTTAATTTGAAACAGATAATAAATATATGGACGAGACACAAAATTCGAAAGGTATAGAAGTATGTACTGCAAAAAATAAGTTTCTCCCCCATCCCAGTCCCGTTGTCCTCTTGCCCAGAGGCAGCACCGTCAGCAGTTCTCAGGCATGTACTTTCAAACTTGGCTGCTCTCTTTTTGAGTGGAGAACGTAAGACACAGAATCAAGTGACTGTACTAGCAGTGCTTACCTACTAGGGCAAATGGCATATCCGAAACATCAGAGGAGCTTTTTCAGAGTACACAGGCCCTATTTTGTTCCTCCTCACCAGGACTGATTCGTAGGTTTGATCCTTTTCTTGCCCCACTCCATTGGGAATTATTATTCAGGTATTGTTAAGCTGCCTAATACATGTTCAAGGAAGGATATTATTATACTTCCTTAAGACAGATGAAGGAAGCTTATTGGGAGGGTGGCATTTGAACTATAATCTGGAGAACAGATTTGGAGAAATGAGTACAATGGATATTCCAGGTGAGAGAAATACCACGAGCAAAGGTAGGGAGAAAGTCAAGTACAAAGTGTTAGATCCCACATCAAAAACTCAACTATCTGGCCGGGTGCGGTGGCTCACACCTGTAATTCCAGCACTCTGGGAGGCCGAGGCAGGTGGATCGTTTGAGCTCAGGAGTTCGAGACCAGCCTGAGCAATAGCGAGACCCCATCTTTACTACAATTAGAAAGAAATTAATTGGACAACTAAAAATATATAAGAAAAATTAGCTGGGCATGGTGGCGCATGCCTGTAGTCCCAGCTACTCGGGAGGCTGAGGCAGGAGGATCGCTTGAGCCCAGGAGTTTGAGGTTGCTGTGAGCTAGGCTGACGCCACGGCACTCCAGCCTGGGCGACACAGTGAGACTGTCTCAAAAAAAAAAAAAAAAAAAAGAATACCATATAAA
This sequence comes from Avahi laniger, assembly GCA_963575035.1. Lineage (NCBI taxonomy): Eukaryota > Metazoa > Chordata > Mammalia > Primates > Indriidae > Avahi > Avahi laniger. Next base: position 7,692 of record CAUYSK010116692.1, on the reverse strand, counting down.
CTCTCTTATGGCAACTTCTATTTTGAATTTAAATAAGAAATCTGCAAACATCTGGATCTGAATTGCCCAAGTATCAGCTATCTTAGCGAGTGCGAGGAAAGAAACAACCAGGCCCCTTGGCTCCTTCACTTAGGTACCATCTGGATGGGTGAGGACAGAAAATGGGATGGGGACTCCGAAGTTGGAGTGTTTGAGTTTTCATTGACAAAGGGGAGAGAATATATCAAAAAAGTCTTTATCAAGTCCCAGGGGACGATGAATAGAGTTACAAACAAGAAAGGCCGTGGACCGGAGGGTCCCACGCCAGTTTGGGGGAACGGGGAGGAGGGGCAAGAACTGGGAGTTCGGGTAGGGAGGAGGGAAAGAAACTGGCCGGACGCGGTGGGGAAAGAATAAAGGGTGGGGACTCGAGGCAGAGCCAGCCTTGGTCCCAGTGCCCAGCCCCGGGAAAGTCGGCTCCCGGCAGGAAGGAGCCGGAGGCAGCGGATGCTCCCGGGGAAGCCTGGGGGCGGCGGAGGCATCCGCCGCCTCCTTACCTTCGGGCATCTCCCGGTCGCTGATGTGCTGCAGGTGGTGACCCTCGCCGGCTCCGAAATCCAACTCCACAGGCTCCACAGGCTCCACGGCAGCGGGCGCCGGTACTACCGCCACCGTGTCCCCGGCCACCGCCTCGTAGATCTCAGATTCGTAGTCCGGCTCCGCCGGCCGGGGGTGCCGGCCCAGCTTGGGGCTGGCATTGGGGGACACGCAACAGCTCAGCGTGGTCCCCATGGGGCGCCTCCGCTGTTCTGCGCCGCTGCCTGTCTGCGCCTTCGCTCGCCCCCTCCCCCAACAATGGCGCGGCCGGCACGGGCAGCCCCGGGCTACGCCGGGCTATGCCGGGGCTGCACGGCGCCAGCAGACGCGGCCTCGCCCGCTGCTCGCCCGCCCGCCCCGCCGCCCTGCCCCGGGCAGGGCTCCGGCCTCGGCCGCACCCCCGCTGCCGCGCCGCCGCCGCCTCCCGCGAGTTGACTTGTGTGCGAGGGCGGCGACCAGCCGGGCTTATTTAAAAGGGGTGGAGACCCAACAAGCGCTGAGAGTCACAGCCACTGCCGGGAGAGAGCGCGGTCAGAACTCCTCCTCCTTCCGCCGCCGCCTCCCAACTGAAGGCTGGTCGCCCAGGCCGGCACTTGCCAACCGGAACGCATCCTGCGGTCACCTGGTTACGAGGAGCCAATCACGCCCAGATTTTCCTCCAGGCGCCCGCCTCAGAGCCCAGGCACGTGACGCACAATGCCCAGCCCCGCCCCGCAGCTGCCCCGCCCTCCCCACGGTGAGCACCGGACTCCCGGTTTTCATTCATCGCAGGCTGCCGGGAGCTTTCCGGTCCTGAGGGAAGCCCAGCGGGCATTAGTTGCTGGAAGTCATTCTCATCAATGGGCTGTGTAGAAAGCCCCTGTTAGTAAGGTTCGGGTTCCAGTAGCAACTCAGTTTTTCCGAGCCTGACAGCTTTCATTTGCTCACCGAACTTAGTTATACCCAAATTGTTGACTGTTTCTGTAACTAAATGCTCTTCCGTCTTCCAATGAATTTTAGTTTTTATCTGCAACTTTAACATAGATAGCAACCCTCCGGGCCCTGATCCTACTCTCAATAAAGATTGTGGCTGTGTTTCCTGAGTGAGACTCGAGGACACGTCACCCCTCCACTTTCTTGTCTAAAATTAGGGACCCAACTCGTCTCTCCAGCTCCCTTTTCTCGCCTCCCTTCCGCGACAGGACTTTACAGATTTTCCTTCTTTTACTGACGACAATGCATAAAGCACGATTTTCTCGTACAAAATTGAGAGCCACACAGTGAGGTACCACAGTCCTGATTCGATGAAGGTGGATAGTTAACATTTGGCAAGCACTGTGTGCCTGATACTGTTCCAACTGTGGTACACTCATTTAACCCTCCAAAACGATCCCATTTTACATTTTACAGATTTTACAGGAGAAATTGAGACATAGAAGTTAAGTACCTCCCCAAGGTCACATGACCGCTCAGGGTGGGGCTGGGGCTAGGATCTGATATCAGGCAGCCTGGATTACCACAAACCCTTGAGCCTAATTATCAGAAAATGTAGGTAGCAGTCAAGCTTGGAAAGGGGAATGACACTGTATATTAATATAGTTTTTAAAAGAAGAACAACTTGTTGATGTGGACTTTAAAATGCCTTCCTTCATTTAACATTAAGTCCCTTCTATGTGCCCGGCACTGTATGTATGAAACAGTCCCAACCCTGGGTGAGTTCAAGCACATGAGAAAACAAACGCTTAGAGAGTTGGGTTGTCAGAAATCATACTGCTGGATAGCGTTTGAATTTGGGATACAAACTCAGACCTATCTGACCCCAAATTAGATGCTGGGGGAAAGAATTTGAATTTTATCCTGCAAACATGAGAGCCATTGAACCACGTGAAGTTGAATAGTCATTATTGGATGTGTTTGCAGTGAGGTCACTTGCCCAATAAGGAGGGATTGAAGGAAGCAACAGGACCAATTAAGAGACATTAAGTTCATCTAGGAGAAGAGCGAGTATTCAAACTAAAGGCAGCTGCAGTGACTGATGGGAAAGGAAAGAATTAGTGGTCATTTGGGAGATAGAGTAGGGAGTGCTTGGTGATTAGATGTGGAGAAAGAGTGGAAGTAGGAAGACAAAAGGGCTGTGAAGGCTCTGGTTTGGGGGACTGGGTAGACAGCAGTGCCTTTCTCCTAGACAGAGAATGCAGGAAGAAAAAAATAGGTTTGATAAAGAAGATAGTTTTTGACTCTGAGAGGCACATTGAAATATAGCTCTCTGATTGAAAGTTGGATATAAACCTCTGTAGGCTAAGTCTATTTTCTAAGATCCTAACTTATGTTTTCAAAAATAGCATACATACTAAATCAAACCATTAAGATTAATTGAGGAAATTTCCTTAAATTTACATGCTAATAATATCACATTTTAAAGTGATACCTTTCATGGAGTAACTGTGAATCTATGGTTTTAGCAAATGAGGTGTTGTGTAAAATAAAGCTGTTAAATGAAAACAGCAGTTAAAATTATATTGTCATCAGAGCATATAGAAAGTAATCGAAGCCGTGGGTACAGAAGAGATTGCCTTGAGAAGTTGTATATAATAAAGGGGGCTGGGAAGGAAAGAGAGTTGGAAAATAGGGAGATTTAAGTGGCATCAGGTGAAGCCTGCAAAGGGGAGCAGTGGGTACTGGGCAAAGAGACCTGAGTATTAATGAGGAATGGCTGATCAGGAAAGTCTCATCGGAATGAAGATGACATCTGCTTATTGTTTCTATAACAGCAGCACCTAGCACAGTGCCTGATCAATGGGCACCCAATACATAATACTCTAAGGAACAGTCACATGTTGCCGAGGGGCAACAAATGCCATTAGCTCTGGTGACTCACCGATTGTGGATGTGTGTGAGCAAACTGGATGGCAGGCAATGGGGGAAGAAGTGAAGAAGGGATGAGAAAGTGAAAACAGAAACTGAGGGCTTCTTTTCTCAAATATTTGGCTGAGAAGAGAGATGTGGTAATATTAATAGTTAAAGGGAGATGTATGGTTAAGGAACCTTTTCTTTTTTCCAAGATGGGGGGGAAAAGTGAGTATACTGTTATGTGAAAGGGTAGCAGCCAATGGGAAAAAAATGTTTTTGAAGTTAGAGAAGAGAGAATGAATGGCATAAGGTCCCCAAGAAGGCAGAAGTAGATGCAGTCCAGAGCAGGGATAGATTAGCTTTGGGCAGATACAAAAGCAGGGAGGCAGAAAGGACCTGTGTGACTACGGAGACATTTCTGCTAGATGAGAGGTTTAGGAAGAGCTCTCTTGATGACCTCTATCTTTCTCCATTTTATTAGACTTCTACTTGGAAAACTCGTCTGGGAAAGAGGGAATTATATGCACAGATCATATACATCAGAAAAGCTAAACATCAGAAAAGCTCAATACACCTAACAAAACCTCAGAGTTGAAAAGAAATTTGAGCAAAACCATAGAGCTCAAGTATAAATAGGTATGTCACAAAAGTGGAAAATAGGGCTAATTATTTCCCCCAAATAGTTAAAAGAAATAGCAACAACTTTGGGGGAAGAGTAAAAGAAAAATTAAAAAGAAAATGATATGTAATTGCAAAAAGTGTGAATATTTAGAAACCCTATAACTGTATAAGAAAGCACAAAAAGGGGCAGAGGGGGTGTTATTCTTTTAATTGAACAGGGACACAGATGTGGTGGCTCACACCTGCCTGTAATCCTGGCACTCTCGGAGGCTGAGGAGGAAAGAATGCTTGAGCTCAGGAGTTTGAGACCAGCCTGAACAAGAGTGAGACCTCGTCTCTACTAAAAATAGAAAAAATTAGCCAGGCATGGTGGCGCATGCCTATAGTCCCAGCTACCCGGGAGGCTGAGGCAGGAGGATCGCTTGAGCCCAGGAGTTTGAGGTTGCTGTGAGCTAGGCTGATACCACAGCACTCTAGTCAGGATGACAGAGTAAGACTCTGTCTAGAAAAAAAAAAAAAAAAAATTTAACAGGAAGAAAAAGAAAAGGTCACTTCAAAAATCAGGGATGAAGGGATGATTAAATATATTTAATTTAATTCTGTTTAAAAGATCTAAGTTTGAGGACAAAAATAGGTGACATGTTAAAATGTGGGAGAGCATGATGGAATCGGAAAGGATTCAACAAAATTCTCTTTCAGTAACCAAGATCTAGTTAAATCCTCAGGACCTAGTGACTGCATTCTGTGATAATAATAATATTATCTGAAGTCTTAGGAAAGTCATTAGATACTATCTTAGATGATTCTTGTAGACTTGAGACAATGCCTATTTTAAGTCACAAAATAGTGCCTGCATTCAACAACAGACACACAAAAATAGATATACGTGACTTTGAAAGTTGAAAAATTTTAGACTTGCTAAGCAGCAAGATATTGGGAAGCATTGTTAAGAAAATAGATTTTAAAACATTTTGTTTGAAGGGAATACTGGAGAGCATTAAGAAAAAAAACAACAACATCTGTCCTTGTGTGACAGTGGCAGGTCTGGGAGAGCAAAGGGACACAAAGAGGAGTAATGTGATTCGAATTAAGCAAGAGTTTGATTCTGGGTGAGAAACTAAGACCTTGTTGATATGGGTTCAGAGTAAACTCATTCATTCATCCATTATTCAATAGCCATTCAATACCTGAGTCCTTAGCACATGCCACACACTTTTTAAGTGCTGGGGATGTTGTTTTGACCAAGATAAACAGGATTTCTGTTCTTGTGGCACACATCTTCCAGTAAGGGAGTCAACAGACATCACCCATCACCACCACCTTCACGGGCTAGGATGGCTATTGGTCTGCAGCTATTGTATCTTCATTCCAGACAGGAGGGTAGAGGAAGGGAAGAAGGAAGATTTTTCAGAAGGTCCACATAGCATAGGGCTTACAAATCATTGGCTTAAAGTTTAGTTACATGTCCCTAGCTAGCTGCAAGAAAGGCTCAGAAAGACATAATCACATAGCTAGGGTGACTAATGAGGAAGGATCAACTGGATATTGTAAGGCAACTAGCACTCTGTGCCACAGTCTGTAAGGAAAGATTAGGGAAGTTTCAGCTTAAAGCAGAAATAATCACAATAAAATTTCAAAGCCCTTTGTAAGCATATATGAAAAGCATGCAAGGAGTTTGTAATGATCTTATTTCAACCTACTGCTATTTCTTCTTCAGATCCCCTCCAAGTGGGAGTGGAAGAGCCTTAATCTTCAGCTAAGAGGACAGAAAAATGGAGACAACCATAAACTATAGAATGAAACTTTATGTTAGATGCAAGAAAGTTGTACGGCGGTCGAGAGATCAGCGTTCTACTATCTATTATGTGTGTGTTGTGACTAACTGGTTCCATCTTGGGTATCGTACTAGCTATTTTAATAGAATAGGATTTGTGTGTAAGTCATATATACTTTTATTTCTGGGCAGAGAATCTATAGTTATCATCATATTCTCAAGTATATCTTTTAACAAAAATGTTAAAAATTACTATTATACCCGATTTGATGTGGAACAACTTGACTTGTCTCATTCTCAACTTCAAAAAATATAATCTTGGTCAGGCACAGTGGCTCATGCCTGTAATCTTAGCACTTTGGGAGATCAACATGGGAGGATTGCTTGAGCCCAGGAGTTTGAGGTTGCAGTGAGCTATGAATATGCCACTGCACTGTAACCTGGGCAACAGAGTGAGACCCTCTCTCAAAAAAAAAAAAAAAAGTATAATCTGGATATGCGTATTTTTAAGTAAATTGGGCATTTGATGGTGCTCGTACTTATATTTTAGGAAACTGCCCAATTGCTCTTCTGTCTCTTTCCACTCCTTCTATTCTCCTGCCTTCTCTCTTCTTGCAGTATGTGAATTTGTTTCTGCCAAGTGAGTCAGCTGAGATTAGAATGCTAATTTATTTGAAATGGTGCTCTGAAAAAAAAAATTAAAAGGGTGTCAGTTTGTCATATCACCAGGGCAGATAATGCTCATTGGACAGATCGGTTCAGGCCCCAAATGTCCACTGTTATTACAGTTCCAAACATCAGGGCATTGTATGGAACAAGTTCTAGGAAGGGCCTGCATTTTTAAGAAAGAGTAGGAGATTCCTTTTCTCTTCCTGGGCCCTTTACTATTCTCCATCTTATAATGGTTTACTTGCTTCCAGTTCCATTTATCTAGGTGCTGTAGGAATCTACAATCTTTCTCAATGCACTGCTAATACTTCCACAGATCCCCTCCAAGTGGGAGTAGAAGAGCCTTAGTTTTCAGAAGTACCCGGTTCAGTCTCCTGGTTTTCTGAAGCAGATGTCTGCTCTGCTCCCAGCTCCAATGACTAGAGCAGCATGTGGTCTGCACTTAACTAGTTTCATAATAGAGCTGCCCTCTACACTAGCCCAGAAAATAAACTCACTGCAGAATTTACCTTGGAATAAGACAGGTATAAATAAATTTACTAAATGCTTGCAAATGTCCCCCCCCTCCAAACGTACCAATGCTCCTTTCCCCAGCATTTACATGTTTCTTTGTTTTCACTTGTTTCATTTGTATAATATCTTAGTACTTTTAAGATGGGTCAACTTCTCTCTTAAAAGGGAATTCTTGGCCAAGTTGCCTTACTGACATTAGAACAGTTTTTCTTGCAATGAGTTAACACATTCCCTCCAGTTTCTTCTAATAGACTTTTTGACAGCTACTTTTTCAAATCAAGCAGACATCAGAAAGCCAACACTGGAGGAGGAGGAGGAGGAATTGTATTAAACTTGACAGCAGGGAAAAGTTTGAAGAAGTCTTTCGAACCAGCTTTGTACCCTGGAAATAAAGCTCATAGATTTTAGGACATGATCTTTTTTTTATGGTGGCTCTGTTGCCCTATTGTTTTTTTTTTTTTTTTGAGACAGAGTCTCACTCTCTTGCCTGGAGCGAGTGCCGTGGCGTCAGCCTAGCTCACAGCAACCTCAAACTCCTGGACTCAAGCAATCCTACTGTCTCAGCCTCCTAAGTAGCTGGGACTACAGGCATGTGCCACCATGCCCGGCTAATTTTTTCTATATATATATTTTAGCTGTCCAATTAATTTCTTTCTATTTTTGGTAGAGATGGGGTCTCGCTCTTGCTCAGGCTGGTCTCGAACTCCTGA
>CAUYSK010116690.1:0-12612 GCA_963575035.1 Avahi laniger | reverse complement strand
TTTTTTTTTTTTTTTTGAGATAGAGTCTCACTCTGTTGCCTGGGCTAGAGTGCCGTGGCTTCAGCCTAGCTCACAGTAACCTCAAACTCCTGGGCTCAAACAATCCTTCTGCCTCAGCTTCCTGAGTAGCTGGGACTACAGGCATGTGCCACCATGCCCTGTTAATTTTTTCTATATATATTTTTAGTTGTCCAGATAAATTCTTTCTATTTTTTTTAGTAGAGACGGGGTCTTGCTCTTGCTCAGGCTGGTCTCGAACTCCTGACACTTCACATTTTAACGTAGTGTTTCCTATTATTTTTAAAAATCTCCTTAAATATGGTTTTGATAGTTACATGCTGTTGCATAACACAGTTATACTACAATTTACTTAGCTTCTCATGGAATATTTAAGTTGTTTCCTTTACCTAGCTATGTGTATATATTAACTTACTTATTTGCTTCTATATATAAAACTGTAACTTGTAAATAAGTTATAAATAAATTTTGTAAAAATAATTAAAGAGAATGAGATCTAAAATATTAAATAATGAATAATAATGTCTACTACAGCCTTGTACAGTGCTATTTCAATTTCCTCATTACCCACAATAAGTGGTTCATAAGCTAATAAGCAACAAAGAAATTGTGTATAAACACAGTACATAATGCAAGTACAAGAGAAAAATACTTTTCTCGAAATATCTCAAAACATTAAAATTCCAAACATACACACTACTGATTAAAAGGTATCCTACAATTATTACCAAATAGAAAGATTTCTTAACTTAAAACATGTGCTTTCTCCTTAATAGTGACTTTCAGCCTTCCTTGAGTAAAATAGTATTTTTTCTTTCCAAATAGTCTTTTCTATGATTATCCTACAGCAAAGAAACAATCGAAATTCTGAAGCCTCTACCTTCCATGAAAATGAAACTGCTTTTGGTTACAAATGGTGATTTTTTTCAAATTGTTCACTAAAGTATCATGATTCTTGTGGCCAATTTTGTCAATGGCTCCCTTTACCGCTTTATCATATAACTTAAGACAAACATTATCAAATACAGGTTAATACCCCATATTATCCTTGATGAAACTGAGATAGGTAAATGTTAAGCAACTTGCTCAAGATTAAATAGCAAATAAGGATGAACCTAAGACCCAAAATCAAGCCTGACTCCGAAGTCCATGTTCCTTTCAATCAATGAAATCAATTTCATTGACCTTTCTCTCCTAGTCTTCTGAGGACACACAGGCAGGTTTGGAGGCAGCATTCCTGGCAGTGGTGATCGCTCCCCGGCAGCTCTCAGCTGCTCCAGGGGAGTTCTATGTAACGTCAGTCCAACAAATAGGAGAATCGAGCATGTCCCCACATCATGTAAAGTGAGATAGAAACACCAAAAGGGCTCCCATGTTTACTCCCAGAATTCCTCTTCTAATTCTTCTGGATTTACCATCCCTTGTTCTCCTTTCGCGAGAGGAGAGGTCCTGATAAATAAACTAATAGACCTGCCATTTGCCAAGATTCCCTCTGCTCTAGCTTCACATTTATTGACACAGATGCTGAAGCCCGACTTCCAGGCTTCAGTCCGCTAGACACAGCCTTAAAAGAGGTCTTGGATTAGGTAACAACACAGTAGGGTTTTAAAATACTAGATTTGAAAATATAACACGCTGTTTTCCCTTAAATGTAAGTACATTTAAGGGAATTTATTTGAGGGGGCTTAGTATCTAAGATAAGTTTGGATTGTCTTAAAATTCTGGGGTCTCAGGTCAGTGGTTTTGAAAGACTAGACTGTGTATCATACAAGAAAAAAATAACAGGCTTTGGATTATTCCTATTTTATGATAGGACTGGATTTATACAGCTATACATGTTAGCTTTCTTTGATACCTAATTTTTTGGCAGAATTCCCATAAGAACTCTAGAGCTTCTAACCAATGGACCAAAGAGAGTAAGGTACTTCTCATTACTTACCCTATATTTCAGAATTACTGACTGATTTTTTTCTATTTATTTTTTTTTGACTTCAAAATATTAAGGAGGTACAAAAGTTTTTGTTACATGGATACTCTCTCTAAAACTGAAGTCAGGGCTTTCGGTGTGCCCACCACTAGGACAGTGTTCACTGTACCCACTAGGCAAGTGTTTATTCCTCACCCCATTCCATCCTCCCTGCCGTTACTTTCCAATGTCCTTTAAGTCTTTTTGTGTCCATGAGCATCCATCATTTGGTTTCCACTTAGTGAGAATATGTGATGTTTGTGTTTCCATTCCCGACATACTTCGGGATAATGATCTCAGGATAATGATCAGGATACTCAGAATAATGATCTCCAGTTCCATCTAAGTTGCTGCGAATCACATTATTTCATTCCTTTTTATGACTGAGTAGTAACTACATGGTGTGTGTGTGTGTTTGTGTGTGTGTGTGTGTGTGTATGCACACATTCTTTATCACTCATGTATTGATAGGCACTTAGGTTGATTTCATATATTTGCAATTGTGAATTGTGCTGCAATAAACATTTGTGTGCAAGTGTCTTTTTGATAAAATGACTTCTTTTCCTTTGGGTGGATACCCAGTAGTGGGACAGCTAGATTGAATGGTAGGTCTACATTTATTTCTTTGAGGAATCCCCATACTATTTTCCCTAGAGGTTGTACTAATTTGCAGTCCCACCAACAGTGTATAAGAGTTCCTTTCTCTCTGCATCCATGCCAGCATCTGTTGTTTTTAGACTTTTTAATAATGGTCATTCTGACAGGGGTAATATGATATCTAATTGTGGTTTTAATTTACATTTCCCTGATTAATTTTTTCTATCTAATTTTGCCTGTCACCAAAGCATACTTACTTTGGATCAAGTTACAAAGAGCAAAGTCATCCTAATATACTGAGTTCTGGGGACTATTCTAAGCTGTTTGTACACTTGCCACGAATTCTGAAATTTTTGGCATGCCTAACAATCTAGCAGTGGAGCAAGCCATGAGAGACCTATTGTAGGGGAAAACAAGACTCCTCCTGGAAAAGAACTCAACTGGTGGGAAATAGAGTTTGGATATACAGACTTAACCATGGGTCTGAGTCAGTGGGAATATTTAACATACGATATGTTGTCTGTTGCCAGACTGTTCTTCGTCCTGGCTTCTGCAGACCTCTGCCTAAAGACTATAGAGAGGAGTACGTGACAAAAGTATGTGGAAACAGAAAAGGTTTTTTGTTGTAAAACTTTATAAAGCTCTGAGAACACATGATAGCATTGCGCATAAAATAAGATGGTACCCCAAGTGGAGATGACAACTCATCCCCCAAGTAGAGCTTTTTGCAGCACATGCATGTGAAAAAATAGGACTAGAAAACCAAATCATTGAATGTTGGTAGAGGACATCAATCATTTGAGTATCAATGCAAGATTTGGGAGAAGGGTGCTCTGGAAGACATCAGAGTGACAACCAGAGCAAAAGAGAAAAAAATATGAAGGATGCAACACATAGAAACACATGTGATGTTCCTTGGGGATTTCTGAAACCCAAGGTATTTGAGATGCTGCAATATCGAGGAAGGTAGAGAAGGTTACTATTCTTTAACCCTGTTTATCCCCTGGTGGAAGCAGCCTGGGAAATATGCATTTTAATAAGTTTACTAATCTCCATTTTATCTGTCTGTGATCTTGCCTTCTGAAACTAGATTCCTTAATAAAATATTGTAGGATGTTATTTCCCCTGTGGCAGAGCTTTAGGTGGTTTCAACATGTAGATGCTTGGCCTTCGGAGGAGGTCATCCATTAAATCTTTCTTCATGAAAGATGCTTCAAAAACATGTTTTTAACCTGCTTCTGTGTTAGGAAGTATAAAATGTGACCTAAACACAAACATTGCCCTAGATTCTAGATACTCAAATATAGTGAGTCCCCACCTTCTCAACACAACCATAACCCTGGGAAAAAGTTCCCATGGCTGCCATGGCCTCCCTTGGAGTGGGAAGTAGAAAACAGCAATCTGTTTTCATGTCTAATATAGAAAGACATGAAGGGAAAATGGACCATGATTATTCCAAAACATAAATAAATATTCATCCATCCATTCTGGCTCCTCTTCCTCTTTCTCCTCTCTCTCTCTGTCTCTCTCTCTCTGTCTCTCTCTCTCTCATCTCTCTGTCATGCATAGTGCTTCTCTGAACTAGCCCAACTCAAATTGACCTAGCTTTCATTGAAGCCCAAATAACCCTTCATTTGTTCCAACTGTGACCCTGATCACACTCCATCATCTATTCGTTTGTGTCCAAAATTGTTCTCCTGGTCAGCACTTCATTTGACCGTAAGCGCCTATACCTTACTTATCCCCCAAAATTTCTTGCTCAAAACTGATAGCGATTTATCATGAATCAAATTAGAGAATGGGCTTCAGCCTTAATAAAATGTAGACTTGGGCAAACTCCTAATTATAGACTGTACAGAAGGACTTGCAGGACTCAAGGATGAGCCGGCTGCTCCTCCACAGCTCTCACCACTGCACTTACTGAGAGCAGTTGGTTCATCCGGCTTCTTCAATTCGAACACGCATAAGACTTTGTGTTCACAACTTTTTAATTATTGCTCTGAGTCCTTTTGTTTTCCACTTAGCATTCAAGAATAGGCCTTGCAATCTGGAATGCCCCTGCCAGCTTCTCTCAAATTGTATTCAGCTTTCAGTGTTCTCTACCACAGAGAACCCAGAGCTGTTCCTATTAACATGTCAACCACATCAAACAAAGAGCTTCCTAAGTAGACACTTAGGGGAGATTTCCAGTGAAGGGAAAATTGCCATAATGCTGGTAAGTGGGTGAGCTGCCACCGTGGAGGAGAGGGAATTATGGGCGAGAGGACACGCCTGACTAGATGCAAAATCCATTAAGGCACATTGCAATTAAAGACTGTTTCTTAAAGAGCCCCCTTCAAAACTGAGCTTGTGGGGCTATGGAGCCAAGCACCCCATCTGCTCTCAGATGGCTCTGAGGGCCACTGCTAGGTGAGCACGAAGGGGAGGGGAAGCCACCTCACCCTGAAGGCGAGTGAGGTCCTGGGCCTGGCTTCCGCTTACTCTTTTGTCCTTTAGGGCCCCTTTGTCCTGCCCTGTCTACGTCAGCTCATGTAATCAGCTCAATATTCAACTGAACCGCCTGATATGGAAGAATGTATTATCCTTTACCCTGTTCAAACTCTAAACCATCTTACTTATGTGTTTGTTGGTCTCCATTCTCCTCCAGTTTCTGAGTCCAGATCTGTGCTCTTAAAGGGAAATTGGTGGAGTGGGGGAAAGTAGTGTTTGCTGAGCACCTACTATGTGACCAGTACTAAGCTAAATGCCTTACATGCAATTATACTGAATTCCAGCAAGAACTTTGTCTCCCTTCTCCAGAAGAAGTAAAGCTACTGATTTTAGGCTTTGTATTTTCTACCATTTGTTCCCCAATATGTCTCCTAGTGGTCTTTCCAATAAACTGGTTGTTTTCTCTGCAGGGCCTTCCTCATCCTCTCCCCTGTTATTTAGCACCCTGCAGTAACCCCCGTGCCTGCACCTCCTTGGCTTTCGGCAGTGTTTTGCTTCTCCACTGCCCTGTGTCTTCGACCTCCAAATCAGAACATCTTCTATATTCTCGCTCAAGCTTTCCTCTCCTTCTGGCTCCTCGCCGTCTGTGTTTATATAATCATCCACCCTTCCTCTCCACTCCTGGCTTAATGCCTGTTAACCACTAATATTTACTTGAGCTGGTTGTGTCCCAAGTCCTACATAAAATGTTTTCATGGAATATGTTCTTTTCTCTTTACTTATAACTCATTGCTACAGGTATCACTTTCAAACTAAATTACCGATGAAAAAACTGAGGCATCAAGAGATTTCCCAAGGTTTTGTACGAGACAAAGCCAAGATTTGACTCTATCCTCTCTCAAGAGCATCATTTTTCTAGAATACATTATGCAAAATATGCTAGTACATACTTGCATACTCAGTCATCCTCTTGTCAACAGAAATCAACATCTAATTGGGTGCAAACCTATAGTAGTGTATACTAGTGTACAGCCACATCTAAGAAAGGGGCATTTTGTCATAGGGCAATTTTAGGGTACTGAGATTCATTGTTCTAGAGACAACAAAGTCCCCTGGATTGTAAATTAGAGACATCATGTGCTAATGTTTCTTTTTGTGGTAGTTCCTTCCTCCATTTCAAACTTGCCCCCATAAGAGTTGCCATTTAACTCTAACATTTTGCAGAGAATAAAAGTGCATATAAAAGGAGACAAATAAATATTAAGGGTCCAGTCTTCGCTCTCTAGAGAAGGTGTTACATTGGGTGGTCATTCATCATTTATCTCTATCAAGTACCTGAGTCACAGGTTTAAAAATGTCTTAGAAGGGCAGATTAAGCAGATTATGTTTGGCATCTTGTTATTAACATTCAAGCTAATTTTATATTTAGAGTTTCATATTCTTTTTCTTGGAAAGCATGCCCCAGATTTTTAAGCTTCTGGACCCACAATCCTACATCTGCCTCTGCTGCTCTCAGAGCACTTACTGAGAGGTATGGCTGCCAGACTTAGCACATAAATATACAGAGCATCCAGTTAAATTTGGATTTCAGATAAGCGTGAATATGGCCCATGAAATATGAGGGACATATTTACAATAAAAATTATTAGTTGTTTATCTGAAACTCAAATTTAACTGGGGATCCTGTATTTTATCTGGCAACCCTAACTAAGACAAAAAATAGGATCTTTCTCTTAGCCCATAATTACTAACTCTCTTACCATAAGAATATAGAAAGAGCTTAATTAACACATAACACACACCATGTATGAGCATCAGGTTTATATAGGCCTTTAAAATCTTACCTGGTAAGTGCAGATTTCTCTGCTTACTAGTAAGGGTGTCCAGGGGTTGGTTAGGGGGAATTGTTACTGAGAGCCCCTTCACGTCTTCCTTCCTAAGTATGCTGCTCCTCTGACAGGTGGTCACTGTATGGGTCCCCAACTCCTCCGCCCTCCCCCAATTCTGCTGAGGGATATAGCACCTGTCATCTCTATGAACACAGTGAGAACTTCATTCAGGTGTTCTGGGAGGATTCCAGTATGGCCCAGATACAGACACTGGGTCAGACTCCCAAGGCTTGAAAGCAACAAGCAACTACGAGGGTCCACACATTCTCCAGGCCAGCCCTCCAGCCCGGGAACATCTCTCTTGGGCATCTCTTTCCTGTGGAGGCACATGGATGTCCAGCCTTGAAGAGGCTTTATGGCGGTTTTTTCCTCTTTCATAGCTGTCAGATGTGCTGCCCCTGCCCCTCAGTGCTGCAAAAGGGAAACGGGGTCTTAGAAGTTTCTAGGGGTTTGGGGAGGGAAAGCACCACCTCAGGTCTTGGTGTTGCCTTCGTGTTCCTGTCTGAGGCACAGAGCCCCTATTCTCCACTCTCTTTGCAATGCCATCAATTAGACCTTCAATGAACAACCATGTATTGAACAACTGCTAGGTCCTATTACATTAGGTGTTGGGAATATTAGAAATAATTGGATTTAGTCCTTGCCACCCAGAAGGCAACAGAGACATGTAATTGAGTAAAAGAAGATACAGTATAGTAAGTACAATTAAAGAAGCAAAGGCAGATGTAGCATTTGTAGGTCCAGATGCTTAACAATTTGAAGTGTGCTCTCTAAGAAAAAGAACACAAAACTCCAAACGCAAGATTAGCTTGAATGTTAATGATAAAATTCCAAACAATACAGATGAAAAAATGAACAAATATCATAAACATCATAAAATCCAGAAAAAGAACATGCTGTTTTGATTAATTAACTGACATATCTTTATAATACCTTTTCTCTACATTTTCTGCTGCAAATACTTTGATTGCCTTTTTGTATGACATCAATTTTGTAGCATCATTATCTATAAAGGGAAGAGAAAGATAATTCAATATTGCTTCTAGCAACTTGATCCAAGTTATTTTTTTCCTTATTTTTTGATGGTTCGTAAAAGTTTCTTTTAGCTGTACAAATTGTTATTGTTGATACCACGCAAATTTCGGGGATTGCTTTCAAGTTTAGAGAAAAATATATCAAGCTTCTTTGTTATAGGAATTATGAGATTTGGAAAAATTTCCCTAGACTAGCTTCCAGCTCCTCACATATCAAACCTTTTTCTCCCCTTGGCCACTTACACCTCTCTATTCCGGCAGTCACTGACACCTTCATTTTTGTGACATACTTTGATCTCTGTGCCTTCCTGTCATGATGCTGGTCGATTCGGCCTGGTGAGTGGTTGGACCACTCCTGGGAGCTGTTCCTACACCATCTACTCTAGCAACAGCTGAACAACTATAAATATACCAAACTAAATGTGTTTCTGACTCAACCTCCCTTAATTGGACCCTAAAATTCTCCATGCCCCTCCTGCACGACTCCAGTGTGCAAGAACGTCAGGAGAAGGTAGGATGGAAAGAGGTGCAAGACTGTGATTAAAACGCCTGATTCACATTCATTTTTGAAAAATATTCTTGACTGCAGCGGTCATTTCACTATGTATATGCTTTTATCAAAACATCATGTTGTATACCTTAAATATATACAATTTTAAAAAGTTTTACAAAATAAAATAAATACCATTACATAAGTAAGGAATCTTCATTGTGTGCGGTGCTGTGCTCCTGACTGGGTGCAACCGCTTCTTCTCTGCTCACAGGAGCCCTGGCCGAGGGCACTGGGCACCGTCTGTGGGCCTGCGGGAGGGGTGCCCTCCACGGCCACAGGCAGCCGCTGCACTGCCAGCCCCACCGCTGCAGGGGGAGAAGGAGCTGCGAGAGGCCGGGTGTGGAGCCCTTAAAGCTCAGACTCCACTCTATGAGCCTCTGCTGCTCATCTCGGCGCTTTCCTCTTCTTCCCAACCAAGTGTTCTGCAAGCTGTAACTTCTCGTATGATCCCTTGGGAAGTTTTCAAAGCACACACTCCCGGCTTACGTGTCCAACAAAAGGAAAACACATGGCCCCCTAGCTCCCTTCTGTGGTCCTGCTATGCTTCTTTCTCATTTTGTAGCATTTTCTAATATTGCTCTTTGATTTGTGGCTCCAATCTGGCCTCCCACTGAGGCTTACCACTGATTTTGCTTGTTTTCTCAGTTTGAGTTTTAATTTGTACTCTTTCGGGAGAAATTTCTCCACGGATAGTTTCTGGAGCCAGTTTGGAGAATGGACCATTATTTCAGATGCCGTTCTTCCTTAAGGCTAACAGGAATCCAGGGGTCCCCGTGGTTGTTGGCTGTACTCTGGGACCACTGCCCTCCTGCCCCCCGCACCAGCTCCACTGTGCACAAATCACTGTTTCCCATTGCAAATGCAAATTCAATACAATAATGAGATGAGGACATCAGGAAAATGGAAAAAGCAACAGGCAATAATATGATCTTTCTGAAATCAATAAAAAATAATAACAAAAAGTCAGAAACATAAAGATTCAGTTCATGGGTCTCCACTTCTTTGCTGCTTTCCCGACCTCTCAACCTCAAGCTTTTCTCTCTCCCCCCACCCCAGGCCTGTCCTCCGAGTATCATTTTCAGATTAAAGGATGATGCTGTGAGGTGCGTTAGAACATTGTCCCTTTGTTAACTGGTACCATCACTGAGGTAAGGGCAAGAATTCTCACTCTTATGGAAAGAGGGTCTGGAGGACAGGACTAAGATCAGCCAGTAGCCTCATGAACAGTCCCCTGCACTACCCAGTGACATGCCCCCCGGTCACCAGAAGTGCTCGAGCAATGCCCGGATATCGTGTTTCAGGAATACCGTGGGGGGAGTTTCTGTGGATAGAAGGTTGATGAAGACAGATGATAGATAAGGTCCATTTTAATGCAGAAAGATTATTATTTTCAGATGACTTGAGATGCAATAGAAATAAGAATTCAAACTTTAAATGAAGTGTTCCAATTTAATAAACTCCAATCCAATCCTGATATGTATGTTTTATTCAACTATGAAAAGAATAGATGTTAAATACAGACATAGAAAAACTAAAAAGTAATTTGGGATTGGAATCAAAATTTCATCTTTTCTTAAATGATTAAATAAAATATAAAAATTGTGATAGTCACTAAAGCAGATCTGAATCAGACCAGTATTTTCCTTAGTTTAATACTGTTTTCTTTGCTGTAAAAAAATACTAATACCTGTGTAACGCTGATGTTGTGCTTATAGAGAGCAACAAAGTATGTGAAGATTGTGACAAAGGGTCAGACAGAAGAAAAGAGCGCAGTTAAAACTACTTTCTTGGTTGGTTTCCTGGGATGTGAGGCCTTTGAGTATGACCTCAGTCACTGGGTAGGATATATCTGTAGCTCAGTTTGTACATCTGGTCTACGTTGAAGTGGTATTTCTTCTATCTGCAGATAATGTTTCCTCATAGATTTGAACTCATTAGATATAAAATGTATGCCAAAAATGTTAGGTATTATTTGAAATAAACACAGTCTACACCCGTCCTACACGGACTCAGAAAGCGGGAGCACATTTGGCTGGCTTTCTTGTCGTTCACGTACGTGGAAGTCTGCTGAGACTGTGTTGAGAAAGAGAGTTGTCTGGGCAGAAATGAGTGGATTATAAAACGTAAATGGTTGGACAAAGGGGGAAAATAAATCTCTGTACAGGCAAGCCTAAAACAGCCACAAAAAGCAAGTCTAGGTGACGTTTTGCTCAGTCCTCTCTGCGCTTTAACCCACCCCACCGTGTCTGTTCTCAGGGGATCCGCGTGGCGCCCTGCCATGGCTGCCAGGAGTTCTTCTCACTGAGGGTGCAGAGGTGGCCTGTGCCCTCCTTCAGCGCAGGCTCTGATGGGTGCCTGATGCTACCGTAGCAGAGGATGTTCCAGCCGTCACCTCATGCCCTTGCCAGGCTGCTTGCTGCGGTCGCACGTGGTGGCTGTGAGAGCTGCAGTGAGCGCACTCCGCGCGCGATGCTCAGCTCCTTGCATGCATCCCGTCCCTCAGTCATACTTGGCCCCGCTGTTGTCCCCTTTGCAGATGAGCTCCCTGAGTCTGACACCTAAGTGGGTTTGCCTGAACACAGCATCGAATTCAGGTTTCTGTGACTCAAAACTTCTGCTCTATTCTGTTAGGCCATGCTCTTCCTGGGAAAATTAAAACAGTCTAGTCAGCCAGTCCCCAGCATTCAGGACCCCACACCAGAATTCTGTCATGTTGAGTCACTTCTGGTTAATTTTCTCCCACACCGGAACTCACATTATTTGTATATATCGCAAACTATCCTAAAATTGTGTTTCCAAAGACTGCTATCTAATCCAACTGATTCTCCCTTAAAGGAGGGCAACCCCAGGGACTTTCTTTTCTGTGGAGCAACAGGACTTAGCCAATTTGTTTAGATGGAGAGAACTTCTAAAATCCTTTTTTTATTATTATTTTTATCATTCTTCTCTCAAATGTTCTATGCAAAATTACCATTTAAGAAAATGATTGGAATAGCAGCAGAGGTAATCTTGAAACGTTTCTTGGAATTAAGTTTTGGTAAATAATTATAAGGATAATAATACTATTAGCTAAGCTAATAATAAATGCTTACTAAGTGAAAATTAATTATGGGGCTAATGTCACTTGCATTGGAACATGACAATGTCATTTTATTAAATACATTGTTTTTATGGCTTTGTTTTAGTGAATGAAAATTAACGTGAAGCTCAGGGTTTTCATGACTTCATTTCCAGCTTCCTTCTCCTATGTCTGTTTTGCCAACCACAAATTCTTCCTACCACAAATATCTGCAAATACTTGAGTAATCCTATACCCACGGGTAGGGGTCCAGGACGCCTGGGCTATTTCTTGGCTCTACTATTTACTTAGATTTTTTAACTATTTAAATCACTTAGTTTCTCTGTGTCATAGTTACTTTTTTGCACAATGAAGATACATATCTTATCCTAACTGCAACAGGAGTATTATGAGGATCAACGAGAATGAAAGCTATTTTATAATTTAAGGGAATTATACCAGTATGAGATATTGTTCTTAAACAAAATAAATGAGCAAAGACCAAAGACATGGTCATACATTTCTAACCTCTGCTCTCCAGCTATACATAATTTTTATCAATAATTCAACCAGCCCAGAATTGCTATATTCTTTGCTTCAATTATAATAGGGTGTTGAATAAAAATAAGGTCATCTTTCATTTGTTCTCGTAAATAAATGAAGTTCATGGCTCCAGTTGATTATTTCAGATGTGTGCTCCATTAAATGTCTACAGGCCACAAATCTATTTAGGTATTCAAGCAATATGACAGATTTATAGCTTTGAAAACAATCTTATTTGCATAATCAGAAACTATATGGAAGGTTAAGTGAAATATCTAGGCTCGAACATTTATTTCCTACCAGTGGGACTATCAGTTATTTAAAAGCCTTTAATCGCCCAACATAGATGGGAATCTACTGTGTTTCATGCCTTGGGGCATGTGGTCCAGTGGACAACGTAGACATCAACCATGTACTCTTACAAATTAAGGTAAAAACAACAGAAAATTTGCTGTAGAGGAAGACACATAGTATTGTGAGAAGGACCTTTTAATTACAAGATTTGGCTTAGTTGGGAAGGTCCA
>CAUYSK010116689.1:0-13162 GCA_963575035.1 Avahi laniger | reverse complement strand
AGCTGGAACACATTCTCCTAAGTGAGGTATCCCAAGAATGGAAAGACAAGCACCACATGTACTCACCATCAAATTGGTATTAACTGATCAACACATAAGTGCACATGTATGAGTAACGTCTATTGGATGTTGGGCAGGGGGCGGGGGAGGAGAGAGGAGGGGATGGGTATATGCATACACAAAGAGTGCATGCAATGCACACCACCCGAAGGATGGACATATTTGAAACTCAGACTTCGGGGTGGGGGGCAAGGGCAACATACATAACTTAAACATCTGTACCCCCATAATATGCTGAAATAAAAAAAGAGAGAGAGAAAGTCTGACAGTGTGAGGAAACGAGAGGCTCGGCTGGACAGTTACTTTTGATCATTGTCATTTTATTTGATTGATAAATAAACAGAGACAGCTACAAAGAAAAAGGACATTTTAGCAGGAGGCAGCGGTTTGGCTCTGGTGTGGACAGTGCTTTGTGGTTATCCTTACTCACCTCTCCCACCTGGAAGTGAGCTTGAATATCAACCCAGCTTCTCCACTTCCACCTGCTTTATTCATTCCCAGGAAAGAATTTAAATCAGGCAGTTGCTTTTACCTGAGGCTGGAGAAAAAGTACTCATACTAATGGCACCCTGTCTATAGATTCCAAAGAGCTACCTCTATATGCATTTTTTAGTCTTCCTTGTTAGGCATCACTAACCATGTAGCTGAGAAATTCAGACAAACAGAGAAATTGTCTTTTTATAGCTTTGCTCATGATATATTTCTATCCAGCTGTGTTCCTAGCAGCACCTCTGCCAATTTCTCTGAAGCTACCTTTTTCGAATAAAGTGGAAAATGGCAAAACAAGAAAAATGCAGTCTAGTGCATCCATTCATCTAATTATCTCATCCTATGACAGGTAATTTGGGTACCTATAGTTTCTGTTAGAATACAGCGTATATTTTTAATAAAAATTGTTATCTTGGAATAATTCTTTAAGCCACAAAGCATGAATTGTGATACTGGGTTTACAAAATATCTTTTGCTGCTTTGAAAAAAAATATGAGCTAGAGTTGAAAACCAAAAATAAGAAAGTAATAATAATAACAGCTAACACTTATTGTGAGCTTGCTACATACCAGACAATGTTCTAATAATTATTTTAATTAAACCTTGTAGAAAACCTTGGAGATAAATATTAATACTATGATAATCCACATTTAATAAAAAATGAAATTTAGCAATAAAGTAACATGACCAAGACCTTGCAATCACTAAGGAATAAAGGTGGGATTTAAAGATCTTATACAAGAGACTCCCAAACTTTCTCTATCCATGGTACCATAACCATTCCACTAATTTTTTTACAATGCCCCAGTACAGATGAAATACCACACTTTCACTTACGAAGTATAATAGTAATGACCAAGAATCTTAGTTAGTATTTATATCCTTTGAACTTAGTAGCCATTTATGAAATAACAAACATAAATACAAAGAAAAGTTTATTTTTATTTTATTCTTACATAGTCACAATCACATACATTAAAGGTGTGTGCACCTGTTGGGCACTGCACGGCTTCTCAAAGTTTGAAATCTGGTTGATTCCTAACACAACAGTATTTGTTCCATATTCATTTTTATGTGGTTCTTAATTTTTATCTCAGTAACCTCTAAAAATATTTTGCATGGTTATGATCTCACCCCAAAAAAGCTGTTTGATCTCATCTTGAAATTGTGAACTACTTAGATCTAATAGTTTTGAGGGGTCCAGAAGATGTTGTTGTGTTTCCCTGAGATACTTAAAATACCACAATGGTGACCTGATGAATTCATCATGGCATCCTGGGATGCATTCCGCACACATTTGGGGAACCATAACCTTTTGGTTTTCATAGCCTTCCGTCGTGTTAACTGCGAAGAATAATTGTATGTGGTATTGGGAATTCCAAGGACTAAACAAGTAGTTCTTACTTTCAGGTTAGTGAGGAGTTAAGAGAGTGCATATGGTACAAACATAATAAAAATAAAGAAGTGATGGGAACGACATGAGGTGAAGGAGCAGAAGTTTGGAAGTATGACAATTGTAAGTTAGCATTGAGGCCCTATACTAATTTGGCTCTAAGCACAAATATGTGCCAATTCTGTCCACATTTTAGAGGCACAAAAAAGATTTTGGTTTAAAGTTGAGTAATGAGAGTCAAATAATTATTATAGGCAGAAACTGATATCCTACATTTCCACCTCAGTAATAATTCCTAAATTCATTCTTCTTTTTGCCTTTTTATTATGGTTACTTAAATCAAACACTCGTTACTTGTTGCTTATTTGGGTATGGAATTCTGGGGGCCTAGGAACCTAGACCATAGTTTTTACTGTGGTAAAGTTTTACAATGGTAAGAATTAGAAATTCTTACTCTCTGCTTCCTAGGCTTTAAACCATATGAAATGAAGGTCCTCATCTATCTTTTTTTTATTAATTAATACCTGGCATCTTGAAATATGTCTAGCACATGTTCAATGTATCAACCACTTTACATAACAAACTACCAGTACTTACCAACAAATGCTTAGTGGTATCAAACAACATTATACTATTACCATCATGAGTGGAGTGGCCAGTTTCTCTGCTGGTTTTGCCTAGGCTCGTTCCTGTAGCTGCACTTAGGTAGAGGGTCAGCTGAATTGGAAGTTCCACTAAGACCTCACTCGTGCCTGGCAGTTGGCGCTGGCTATTGGCAAGGATGCCTCATTTCTCCTCCATATGGCTTCTCATCCTCCATTGGGTAAGACTGTCTTTTTTATGGGGTATTCTCAAGGCCTCATTCCAAGAGGGTAAACAGGATCTGGGAAACCCCTGCAGCCCAGCCTTAGAAGTTGTGCAATATCACTTCTGCTGCATGTACTGATCAAAGCAGGTCATGTCACCAGCCCAGATCCAAGGAGTGGGAAAACCAATGCTACTTCATAATGGAAGACACTGCAAAATATCATGGCCATGCTTTTTAATCAACCTCAGTTGAAGTTCAATAAGTATCCATAATATGAATGAATAGATGGTATGATTAAAGGCCTAGGCAGGAAGAAATACAGCATATTCTTTAGGTTTATAAGTAATGATTAGTCATATGGATTCTTGAATATAATGTGACATGATCAAGTGGAGTTCTAGGAAGATTAATCTGCTTATAGTTACAGAAAGAAATAAAGTGGGGAGGAACTAAATGCAGCAAAGTCATTTGAAGTCTGCATTGATAAACCAAAAGTAATGAAATAAGGAACTGAGAGATTCATCATAAATTCTGCTTGTATTTCCTATTTACTTATGTGGACTTTTACAGCATTGTATGATGGTGGTACATTGCTAAATGATTGTTTGCTTCAGGACAGATCCATGGAACCTGCTAGTAGTGTATTGCAGGAGAATAAATAAAATGCACCTGGAAAGGAATTTGAGAAACACTAGTACCTGAGTGGCTCCCATCAGTTGTGCAAATGTTTAGCAATTTAATTTATTGGCAGTTCAAGAGAGTTCAAGTAATTCAAGGGAAAAGGAGATCCGTTCTTCTGAGAAAAAAAAGCAAACTTCCTTAGGATATTTTATTTTAATTTCCGAAGACATTGCATTTAAAAGTAGCACTTTGTGTACTAAAGTAAACTTAAAGCCCCATGGCCATTTACTTAGAACTGACTAATACAAAAGAAATAGAAATATTAACACATATAGCATTTCAATTTTCCTTGGAGACATTCTAGCTCAGTGTCTTCTTATGTTGCTAAAAAATAAAGAATCTAATATATCTCAAGGTATTTTCACTCTAGATGGTTATGCTTGTCAGTTCTTTTCTTGTTCAAAGATAGATTTGAAAAACATCCCAGTTTTAAGAATGTTTTCCTCTAGAAAAAACTATTATTTTCTTTCTTAGAAAAGCAATAGGGAGACAATTCAAGCTTAACAGGAATCAAGTAATAAATTTATCTGGGAGAGTGCTGACATTTATGCCTCACCATAAAAAAAAAATTGATGGAAATATACCTGATTGCTACGTAAAAAGCCTATCTTTCAGGTTTGAAAGGGAGTCATTTAAAAAATTGTCTCCCTGTGGAATTAACTAAAATTAAAATGTCAGTTCAAATACATTGAGCAGTAACCTAGAAATTAAAATCCTTTATATAATTATGAATTTATGGCTAAAAAACAAAAATCAACAATGGAATTTTCAATACATTTTGGCTGTTAACTTTTCAAAATAAAGGCCTTTAAATTTGTAGGTATAAGAATGTGAAATTGGCATATCTTTTAATGTGTTACTCGTAATGGATTGTATTTTAGCTCTTTTTATAAGCATTTTTGTTATAAGTACATTTTGACCTCTTTAAATAAAACCAGCATTCAAGATTCAGAACTCCATCTCCTCTTTAGAGTTCCAGCTGCCAATTATACTACTTGACTTGGTTATATGGGAGTTCTTTTACTTTTTATTTTTTCTGAAAACTGTAAGCTGATGAGTCTAGCGAGAAATCTACATCAAAATCATCAGTGGCCCCACTTAAAACACAAAATTAGAATCTCCAGAAATGTGGTTCATTGACCTTTATTTTTGGTAAATTACATAGGTAATTATTTTGAACAATTGAGTTTAGATGCCTGTTTTAGAGTTGATCCCAAAATAATTTGTCCAATACACTCTTAAGTATTAATAGGAAGTAATCTTTCCTTTGAAAATAAAATAGGAGTCACCTATACATTTTACAAATACTTATTGGATGCTTTCTCTATACCAGAAAATGCCCAAGGTATGGGGATTTAGGAGCTAGTTAGATCAAGTTTCTGCCCTCAGGAAGCTCTAGGTCTAGAGAGGTAATTCAATTACAATACAATCAGAAAAATGCCATAAGACATGTCAGTATTCAATACCATGGGAAATTCAGGAAAGACTGGACTTTTCAGGTAATACAATCTGTTCTGTATTACTAGAGCAGAAAATATAAGTGAAAAATGATAAGAAATAAAGCTGAAGAGATCTGCTAGAGTCATTTGTGAAATTTCTTGTTCTAGTTTATAAAAACTTTTTTGAAACTCATTTGGCTAATAGACCCAGTATATGAAGCCATGTCATGCCCGCCAACTAGTTTGTACAGGACATTGCTAGAAAATATGGTAGTATGATTGTCAGATATTTTGCTGAAGTTGGAATCCCATTCTATAGGAGCATAGAATACCTTGTTTCTAAGGTGAATCTTTTGGTAAATGAAAGCAGCTTTCTGTCACAAAATAGAGTTCTCAAGTTGTTCTCATTTTAGAAAATAATCATTTGCAACTCTGATGCTCATCTTATAATTCACATCCACTCACATCCATTCTACTTACAAATTTGTTGGCTCTATTATCAAAATATGTATAGAATGTGACTACCTTTTCCCACTTATATTACAACCAGCTTGGCTCAAGCCCCCATACTCTTTCTCATTCTGTGGTTAAATAATAAACCTACTGGCTCTTCTGTTTTCACCCTTGGCTGCCTATAATTTGTTCTTTACACAGAAACTAGAATAAAGCTAAAGTAAGCTAAACCTTTCCGAAGAGCAAATAAAGAGGAAATAAGGGGAAATAAAGAGGAAATTTATTCTAGGAAGGAAATAAAACTTACTTTAGCTTTATTCTAAGAGAAATTTTTCAGCTCTCAGCTGATCCACTTGTGGGCCTTGTATTATGCTCTTCACCAGTTTTGATGATAAATGTACAAATGTAGCAGGCATGACCTAAGAATAACATGGTGACTAGGACTTAGATCCTTGACAACAAGGATCTGTGTCATCCCACTGGTTAAGTCACCCAGATTAACAGAGGGGACAGGCCAAAGCTAAATCTAGAAACGGTACTACAGGAGGAAACATGAACTATCAGTTGTAGCCTTATGATCAGCTCTATTTTGGGGGTTATAGTTTTTGCATAAACCTTCCTCTCATAATTTTTTTCCCTCAAAACACTCATGGATCCTGGAGAAACTACTTCTACAAACTACATATACAAATAAATTTAAGCAACACGAAGGGTGAACTGTAGTGTGTAATGTGTTCTGTCATCTAGCTCTGCTTTCAGACTGAAAAATTCTCCTGGGAAATTGTTATTGGCTGAGGCTCTAACCCATCAACCCTCTCTGGGATTTTATCCCATCTGAAGACAATCACCTTACCCAGGCTCATGCTTTATTTCCATTAACTGCCTACAACAAATGTCTGGTTGATGTAATGACAAGAAAAACCTGACTCCCTAGTCACAAATTTTGACAACTCTGAAGTGACACTACAGCTTCAGAGCACCCCATAAAACCAGCTGAAGCCTGTGACTTCTTTGCAGCCCAACCTTTCTCTCTTTTCTACTGGTTTCTTTCTCCTTACCACAGATGTTCATCCTAAAAGCACCCCCAGTAAATACTTTAAATGCTAGTCCAGCTCATGGATTATCAAGATACACAATGAATCCCACCTGTAACAATTCACTACATAGGTGCACAGTAATTATCTATTTAGGTATGAATTAAAACGGTTCCCTGGCTGAAATTAGATTTCCTAATTCATTCCTGTGGAGAACTCCAATAATAATAATAATATCAATTATTATAATTGTATAATAGTATTGGTAATGTTTGCTGATAACTTAAGTGTTGACTTTGTTAAATGCCTAATATACACTCAATTATTCCACTTGAAAATAAGTTTTGTGTTGGCTACCACTGAATTACCAGCACCTATTAGAGAGAACAGCACAAAATAGTTTCTCATTAAACTTACTCTGAATGAATAATTTAAAAATAAATTAACTTTGGCATTAATATAACTTTTATATAATTAGAATTTTATTAAAACAAACATATTTAGGACAGGAGGACCTCAAATGTATTCATTTATACAAGGCAGATTTTTTTTCCCCTTTTCTCTCTTCATATGTAATTTTCTATGTTTAAAATCTTTAGTGAGTTTCATAAAATACTGCTGGAATTTTTTTTCCTCCCAAATTCTAGATTATTCCTAGAATATTGACCATAAAATGTATTGAATAAAGTAACTGCTTTCCATTTTTAATTTCATCCATCACCAGATACAAATGATCTCAAGATTTTTAATTTGCTTCCTGTCCATCAGAAGGGAATATGGAATTTAAAGAATTTTTATACGAGTTTAGTTTGATTTCCTTTGAGGATCCTAAATCTAAGGCATCCCAAAGCCTTAGAAAATTCTTTTGGAACAGCTTGACAAGTGCTTAAGTCTTAGACATACTTAATTTCTTCCCCTCAGATGAGAGGATCTAGTCTGAAAAGAGTAAATAGAATTAACCAGCAGGAAGGAGGAGTCACTTGTGTATTTTTGCTGCTACCACTTTTGCCCTTGAAGATAAAATTGCATCAGGCAAGCCACTTTTCCTTCCTTTATAAATCGAGTGATCTTTCCCAGGCTGCATGCTTGAAATAAAATATACCTTGTTATGACCTGTACTTCTAAGACAAACTTTTGTTTCTGGACTGACAAAAATGGCACTATGCCTTATTTGGTTTTGTTGTTTGTTTTTCATGACCACTTGACTTGGGCAGGGCAAAGGCAATATATGTAACCTAAATGATTGTACCCCCGTAATATGCTGAAATAAAAAAAAAATAAAAATAGAAATAAAACAGGAAAAAAAATAAAGATAGTTATAACTCAAAAAATGAAGAAAGACTATTTAAAGGAATAGTCAGCATCATCAAAATACTTCATATGTAAGAAGACTAATGCCTACCTTTTCTAAAAGCTCCAACTTTCCCATGACATTTTGACTCCATGCATATGGGCAAACATACGGTTTTTCATTTTATTTTTCTTGAATGTTGTAACACTCTTCTAAGCTGAAGTGAATTTGAAAACATAAACATAAACATTAAATAAAAGACTTTTTTTGATTCAAAAGATATGAAGCACTTCACTCTTCCCTGCTTTTTTTATTTTTCGTTAATTCTTTTGCCATTAACTATTTAATAGTCATTGGACAAATATTAATGATGAAAAGCTTAATATCCTTCAGGACTTTGGGGCACAAAATATAGCCATATTTTGATTTCTTGGTTTATTTGCTCTCATGCTTATTTTTTGTATTCTGAATTTAGAAAATCTCAAGATATTAAGGTTCAGACTAAAAATAAGTCAGAATATAAAACCGGAAAAACCCTTAGCTTGCATATTCAGAAAATCAACAGGTATTAACTATATGATTTTGATTAACTTACTCTCTGGATCTCATTTTTGGCATGTGTAAAAATACTTCACCTAACAGGAATTCCAATTTAGGGATTTGAATCTTAAGATCATTCAAAGTTTTTTTAAACTAACTCAATAAATATGTCTGAAGTATCTCAGTGAAAAATCTGTGCAAATCCAAGGAAATTCAAAAAATAAATAAGATTAGATAAAAGCGAACATTATAGAGCACTCTGTTGTTTCTTTAGAATTTATAAGCTGCAGAGTATCACCATGGAAATTATATTTAATTATTTATTCTCTAATGGAATATTAATAAATATGTCAGACAGTTGTTTGTGTTAGTCTTGCTTAATGATTTTGTTAGACTGCTGGAGAGAAAAATGTGGATTGCTTGTCATAGGCCTCCAAATTAGACATATTTTAGGATAGACTGATAACAATTGTTTGTCCCTCAATGTGCCCTTCTTCCATAATGATAGAATTTAAGACACCTAGAATAATCAACAAATTTGTCAACCTTCTTTGCAGCCAGGCTTAGACATGTGCCTAATCATTCGTCAATAGACATAAATGTAAATTCTTATGTTATCCTTTCAGGTTGTCTTTAAGGTACTCTTGGTGCATGTTCTTAGCTTCTCCTTCTTCTCTATCTTCATTTAGTTGTCTAAGATACAGATTTCACAATCTTGGACCCATAAGGATAAGGTTCATACCTAACAGATTGTGAAATAGTCAACGGGAAATAAACTAGGTCCTTGCAGACTTCACAGTCAGCTCTTATATGCAATAATGGATTGCTTGCTTCCACTGAAGTGGGCAATAAATATACTCCTTTCTTGCACAGGCCATAGCAATTTTGGGTCTCTCTTACACTCAGATGAATGGAATCTTGACTAATACATCCATTTTAGAAGTTTAGCAGAGGAGCAAATTTAATTTGCACTTACCCTCTCCTACATTATGTTTTCATGCAACATTAATGGAAAACAGAATAATGAAAACAATAAAACACAAAAGAAATAAACAAAGTAAGTATCTCCTTTTCTCACCGACATCTGATTTCCTTGTGACCAGAATTTGTATTTTTTAAAATAGCAATTCATTGACAAATTGTGCCCTGTTTAAAAATCACCTAACTGAGATCAAATAAGCACTTTGGCCCAACCTCTACTAAATGTTTTTTTTGATAATTTATCACCTCCATTTTACAGATGAACTTATGTAACTGTTGATACAGTGTTGGTTGAATACAATATAAAATCACTAAGTGTATGACTTTATGTGGAGACTGTAGGTGGTGGATAGTGGAATGACTCATTTTCTTTTTCATGGTAGGGCGTTATTTTCCACAGTTCAGAGAAAGCCTCAAACTGCAGTCTGAATGTTCGATTTCTTCCTAAAAGATCTGTAAAATATAACTTGGATATTTTGAAAAGGAAAACAGAGGAAAAGCTGGTATATATCTTTTTCTTGGTCTTGGTAACATTTGTAACTGACTTTCTAAATCAAAAGTAATGTTCCAAATACTTGCATCAAGCCAAATCTCTGTCTTGACTCCCAGGAGTCCTTGAAGAAAGTCCAAAGCCTGCCTACACCTAAAGTATTTCCTGCTTTCTTTGGTCAGGACTTTCAATAAGTCAGTATCTTTCTTCTCACATAAATATTATTTATAAGGGAAATTGTCAGTAAAAGGAGGCAACCAAATACCTTCAGGAAGTAAAACACCAGTATTGTTGCTATCTAAACACTCAATGTATTTTATTTCTGTCCTTCTCACACCTGCAACACCAATTGTATATTTTATCAAGATGAATCTTAAGAGAAGGTCATTTAGATTATAAGTTTTCCTAATTCTCAAATTTTTAATGTGGCTTGCTCATGCCTATGAATGGAATGTAGGTGAAGTGGAAAAATGATTCTACCTACACTTGCTCACCCTTTTCCCCTGCAATATTTTTCCTTTGACCGAGTGCCCATCTTTATGACTCAACTATCTGGGCAATGGTGTGGGTTACCTTGCATGTTTATAACCTTCCACAGTTATACATCTTCTCTCTTTCTTGAGCCAATGCTCTGTCCTATTACTCTGCTTGTTCAAATCCCTTTGTGTCTACACGTGTTCACACATGGGTGTGCACATTCATGCAAAGGATCTGTTTATTCTGGTAACAGTCAGAGCACCATATTTGCCAATGTGAGATCATTGGAATAACTTGCTGATGTCTTCCACATGTTAGCTGACTATTTGAAGTCCAGTTTAACTAATGTGTGCAGTCTCTCAATTCCCACATATGCTGAGCAACGCTCTTATTTAGAAGGCAGGGGAATTACCAGGCATCTGATAATAGTGTTCTGTGAACACGTTACTTTATCTGAAAGAAAATGTGTCCTTAAACAATCTGAGATCTCCTATTGTTAAGATATTCATACGTGAAAGCACCTTGGAGCCATGATACCTTTTCCAGATTTCTGTGATTAGTAGGAACTAAAATGAAATTTTAAAAAATTACATGAATTCCGTGATGTAAATGATTACATCGTCTTTCCTTAGAGAGAAAGCTTAATGAGATTCACAAGGCATTAATAGAAATAATTCATAAGTAGTAACTTGTTTCAAATTTTATTCTATCTTGTCTCAATTTCTTGAGGAGCATAGCCATTTTGTGCTTGTAAGTGATAAGGAGGTGAAAATTCTGAATTGTCATGCATTCCTTCAATTCCATTTACCTAGGTCTTGTACAAAATTTAATTGGTCATGGTATTGAAATTATCTATTTTTATCCATTGTCATGTTATTTGCTAATCTACTTCAGGCCTTTGTCATAGCTATAAGGTGATGTATTTCAAAGTGAAATAATAACATTATGCACATATTCTAATAATGTCAAGTTGGGATGTTTTGTGCTTTCTTGGTTGGAATAATACTATAGAAATGTAGACATATTGTGGCTAACTCTATTTAACTTCCTCTTCAGGTTTTCACTGAACTTTATTGATTTTTCTTTTAATCACTTTCAATTTCTTTCTACCTTAAAGCATCTCTTCATGACTCTCTCTTTAATCTTTTTAACCCTTGATCTTATCACTGGTAAATATATCCTTATCATATTATTATTGACCTTTATCTTTATCTTTAAGATTATGATAAGTCTCATTTGAATAAATTAGTTGGTAGAAAGGCAAGGTCACTATTTGAAGTGATATGATCCTAACATTTGAGGACTAAAATCACTCATAGGGACACAACAAACAATAGATGTTCCACTAAATAGAAACACAAATTTTGGACCCTCAGGGTAATATAAAGCATGAAGAGGTCAATTTAGTTAGGGTTATTGTGATCTTGGACTGTGAGTTAGCACATCTACCACCTACCACTTGAAATAACAGTATAAAGATTTTTGAACATCTGATGAAGCAAAGTGAAATTTATACTTTATGGTGAATACAGCAACTACCATTGCAGGGACTTTTAAGTAATAAAAGTATTTAAACCTAGAAATCATTTTTCTAAAAAAAACAATGATGCAACCAGTTATTTGTGGACTTTAAAGATCTGCAAATTTCCTGAGTCACTAAAATTAGACTAGCTAAATTATGTTCATGCCCAGGACAGAGAAAGAATTAATATTTATGTCCATCTATTTACTTTTAAAGATAAAGATATCTTCTTACATTTCTTCAATAATATTTGTGATAGAGATGATGTGATTATAGTGCATGAGGCTTTGGCTGCATAGGCAATGAATAAATATATTACTTTTCTAAGTAATCTTGTGAATGGGCAACTATTTGGTCTGGTGTGCACCTCTTGTTGATCTATCAACCCAACAATAACCCCATTGACATCATAAAGGTCATCACCATAATACAAAGATAGCAGGATGTATATTAACAGACAGCCAATATTGGCAGCAGAAGAGTATTATTGTTAAGCAACTAGGAATACTATTGGGTTCTCCATCTAACTCCATAGCATAGAAACACCAGGCTATTTTTGAAATAAAAACAACAAAAAATTAATGCTATTACTAACACTAACAGCAAAGATAATACTAATAATACCATTTTGATTATCTTATTTGTGTAACTTTGTTCACATACTTAATTGTTTTTTTGGAGAAGTTCTTGGATATATAGTTGCTGGATCAAAAAAAAGAAAACTGTATACCCTTAAAGATTTTGGTATGTATACCAGACTGTTTTCCAGAAGGGTACTATTTTACTCTTCCCCTCAGAGTATATGAGAATGCCTGTAAAGGCACAGGTGTCAGAACATGGACAATATTGTGCTTTGATAAAAAGTATTTGGACATTGCACAAGGAAACAGAGGGAGCAAATCGTTTTGGCTGTCTTCCTAACAGTGAATCCCCCACCCTCCCTTATTTCTTGCTTATATATCCTGATTTTATTTATATATGTCTTTTGTTATTATAGCTCTTGCATTATTGTTTTGCATGGGCATGTACTTAGCTGGGGAAATTCCACTCAGTTGAAGGAAAAAATTGTTATTATTCTAAGCCCAACACTAAATTCCATTTCCTTTATCAATGATTGGTTTAGGTGTTGCCATGAGATATAATATCACTAAATAAGAGGTAAGTCTACTGGAATAGAGCTTCTATGAAACAGATTCCTCCATATATTAAAGATATTGATGAAGAAAAATGCTCCAGTTTTTACTAGCTCTGGCTGTAGTTGTGTGGTGATGCAATGTATGCCACTATAGCAGCCCTCTCGGAAACATGAAAACCGATATACTACGAAGTTAATATACTGAGAACAATCAAATGGAAGATATAAGAAAACCTGGGATCCGGTTGCCTGGTTGCTGATGTAAATATTATCTTTTTGTTATTTGAAGCTGAAAGTAATTTGACCTATCCACTAACTTTCAGCTTCAAGTTTTAAACATTTATAGCAAATTTAAATGCAAATATTCTA
>CAUYSK010116688.1:0-18919 GCA_963575035.1 Avahi laniger | reverse complement strand
ATATATAGAAAAAATTAGCCGGGCATGGTGGCACATGCCTGTAGTCCCAGCTACTTGGGAGGCTGAGACAGTAGGATTGCTTGAGTCCAGGA
The DNA here is from genome assembly GCA_963575035.1 of Avahi laniger. Lineage (NCBI taxonomy): Eukaryota > Metazoa > Chordata > Mammalia > Primates > Indriidae > Avahi > Avahi laniger. Next base: position 18,827 of record CAUYSK010116688.1, on the reverse strand, counting down.
GTTTGAGGTTGCTGTGAGCGAGGCTGACGCCACGGCACTCGCTCCAGGCAAGTGTGTGAGACTCTGTCTCAAAAAAAAAAAAAAAAAAAAAAAGCTATGCCTTGTTGATCCTAGAAATTTACTTTCTCCGAAACACAGCTTTGTATCCTCTAGATTATAGAATACACATATTCCAGTTTAAAAACCTACATGGATCCAAATAACCACTACCACCACTCCAGATTTATATAGAGAATGAAGTCAGCAAAGCATGTAGCTATTTGTTTGCATGATATCCAACATTAGGTTCAATATTTGGGCATCATATGGTTAGCATTCTAGACCATCTAAAGCTGTGTCTAATTGGTTTCTTCTTTGCAATAACAAAGCACTTCGTATGCTTTAAAGTTGATATAACATCTAGATAGAGCCTAAGTTACATCATTACCTTGTCAGAATAACAATAACAACAATAATAAGCAACTCTTTCTTTTTGGAACAAATTTAGCCATAGATCAGGTATCTTTTTTTTCCCCATGTTTATTTTAAGTACTACCTGTTGGGCAGGAGGAGGTCATAATACAATGAGTGGGAAATTTTTTTATAAAGAAATTAAGAGAATAGGCCGGGCACCATGGCTCACACCTGTAATCCTAGCACTCTGGGAGGCTGAGGCAGGCGGATTGTTTGAGCTCAGGAGTTCAAAACCAAGTGCAAGACCCCGTCTCTACTAAAAAAATAGAAAGAAATTAGCTGGACAACTAAATATATATATATATATATATATGTATATATATATAAATTAGCCGGGCATGGTGGCACATGCTTGTAGTCTCAGCTTCTTGGGAGACTGAGGCAGGAGGATTGCTTGAGCCCAGGAGTTTGAGGTTGCTGTGAGCTAGGCTGATGCCATGACACTTTAGCCCGGGCAACAGAGTAAGACTTTGTCTCAAAAAAAAAAAAAAAAAGAAATTAAGAGAATAGTTAGATCAATATTATAATGGATATTGTAGTACTTGGATTTCTCATGTAATACCCTGAATTTCATAGCATTTTTCCAGGTTCGATTTCCCCTTCTCTTTCCTAAACCTTGTAATGAAATGAAGCCAATGTAGGCTCTACACTGCATTGAGATACAAGAGCTTTGAGAATAGGGATTTATGCCCAGGACATGGGGTGGACTTCCTGAGCCTAGGGAGGCTGAAAAGAACAAGAACAGAAGGCACCAGAGGAACTTTTTATCTCTGATGTCCTAATGAATTAAATAATTCATTTAGTTTTGACTGTATAGGTTTGGTTCAACCACAAGACTGTATATCTTCGTTTTGGGACTGGACTGTTAGTCACCATGAGGCAGCAGCTTAAAACTGTAGGCACCTGTGACAATGTGGGTCATGGGTCACGGAGGATTCTACCTTCTCTTTGTTCCCATGCTCTCCCTCATGAAGAATGAATTAAACCACTCTCCCTTTCTGTCCACCTAAAATATAATTTTTAGCCAAACACTTTCCCTTTGCTGCTTAGAAGAGAAAGAAGGGAGGTTCTTTTTGTTGCATTGCCAGGGGAAAGTATTTTCTAGATAAATCACAATCTAGATGTAATTATGTCTCTCAAGTCTGGAAACACTGTAATCCAACATATTTTAGATTACATATTTTGTCTTAGATTTTAGGTGCTGTTTTTCCAGTAGACCATCTAGTTTTACCTATAGCTGGACTGGAATCAATCAAATAATAGAACTATTTAGGAGATATAAAGTATAGAGGAAGATAGTACAGTACAAACTAGGTTAAGCACAAGAGCTCTACAGTCAGACTGTGTTCAAACCCTGGCTCTTCCACTTTCTAGCTATGCGACTTCAGAAAATTTTTTAACCTTTTTAACCTTATGTGTCTTCATCTGTTAAATGAAGATGATGATAGTACATGCCTACTAAAATGGTTTTATGGATTAAGTGAGCTAATTCATAATTAAGCACTTTTCAGCAAGCCCAGCACTTAAGATGAAATAAATGATAATTTGTCATAAGCCCCTGCCATCAGAGCCCGAGCCCTATCCTTGGGGAACCTAAAATATAGTTGAGGACAGGACATACATACAGTCAAGGGCAGGGTATTAGCCCTAAAAATCATAATATTGTGATCATTATAGAACTTCAGAGAAAGAAGAGAGAGATTTAAGCTAGAGTGGCCTAGGAAGATTTCTAGAAAGAAGAACATATATCCTAGAATTTCAAAATTGAGTAGGATTTGGATTAGGCAAAAGAGAGGTGACAGTATTTCTAGTTGGAAGGAGAATGAAAGTATATGAAGCAGGAAGGAGGATCTGAATAAGTAGGCCATGTGGTACAGAACAAGAATGATTGGGTGCCATTGTGGGATTAGGCTAAAAAAGCCAGATCCAAGAGAGACTGAAATGTTTGGCAGAGGAGTGTGAAGATGGACATTTAAGCAATAATAAGGCACTGAAAAATTCTAAGCAGGGGAGTAACATGATAGTGGAGAGCCAGATGGATTATAGAGGGAAGAGAAGGGAGATGAGAGACCAGATAGCGATCACAAGAATCCAAATGTAAGATAGCAATGGAGAGAACTGATTGGGGCCGTGGGAAAGGCAAGGCAACACTGAACAGAGAATTTGGGAAAGCATCATATTAAACTAGAGATGACTTGAGACTTGTCTCATCCTTTCTTTTAGTAGATCCAATACACCACCTATGGAAGGAATAAATAAAACTGCCAAGATACAATTCTTCTTTCGTCCATTCTCACCTAACCCTGAGGTCCAGATGGTGATTTTTGTGGCCTTCCTGATGATGTACCTGACCAGCCTCAGTGGAAATGCCACAGTTGCAGTGACTGTCCAGGTCAATCACTCCCTCCACACCCCTATGTACTTTTTTCTGGCTAACTTGGCAGTTCTAGAAATCTTCTATACATCTTCCATCGCCCCACTGGCCTTGGCAAACCTCCTTTCAATGGGCAAAACTCCTGTTTCCATCATTGGATGTGGCACCCAAATGTTTTTCTTTATCTTCTTGGGTGGGGCTGATTGTATCCTGCTCGCAGTCATGGCTTATGACCGGTTCATAGCGATCTGTTACCCTTTGCAATACACCCTCATCATGAGTTGGTCTTTGTGTGTGGAGCTGATGGTAGGGTCCCTGGTGCTGGGGTTCCTGCTGTCACTGTCACTCACCATTTTAATCTTCCAACTCCCATTCTGCGACAACAATGAGATCTACCACTTCTACTGTGACATGCCTGCAGTCATGCATCTGGCTTGTGCAGACACACATGTTCACGAGACTGCCCTCTATATCATCAGCTTCATCGTCCTAAGCATTCCCTTCTCACTGATCTCCATCTCCTATGTCTTCATCGTGGTAGCCATTTTACAGATCCGGTCAGCAGAAGGGCGCCAGCGAGCCTTCTCCACCTGCTCCTCTCACATCTTGGTGGTCCTCCTGCAGTATGGCTGCACCAGCTTTATATATTTGGCCCCCAGTGCCAGCTACTCTCCTGAGATGGGCCGGGTGGTATCCATGGTCTACACTTTTATCACCCCCATTTTAAACCCCTTGACCTATAGCATGAGGAACAAGGAACTGAAAGATGTCCTAAGAAAAGCACTAAGAAAGTTCTAGGTAGAATGATCCTATGATTTATTTAAATTGGAACATTTTTAAAAGTAAAGTGGGATGCTATTAATAGTTATGCTGAGACGACACGCATAAGCCAAGAATGTTCTCAGCAAACTGAGCTTCCATTATTCTGGGAGCTCCAAAGGAAATGAATGCCACTGTCTTACTGAAAATAAAGGTATGTCACATAGGACAACATGATGTCATAGGTATAGATGAAGAGAGAGAATCAACATTTATTTGACAGCAACTATATACCAGGTACTTTACATGGATTATCTCATTTAACCCATAGTAAGTATCATTGTCTTCATTTTGCTGAAAATAAAACTCAAGTAGCTAATAACAAATATATCCAGGATGAAAACACAAGTATTTAGAAATCTAAAGACTAAGCTATCCTGGTTCTGGGCTTCCTCTGCCAGTAGAAATACATGTAACCTGAGGGATGGAACCTCAGGACAGTCATCCAGATGCTGATTGAGCTTCCAAAGAGAGAGATCATTAACTCATAAGATTCTCCATTCCTCAATGGATAACTTGAGTCATTAAAGTACTATACCTATTTTGAGCTAAGGTCTGTCCACAAACAACATTCTCCCACTGGTCTTGTTTTCACTCTTGAGCTCTCTTCTGTTATACATGGCAGCTCTTCAAATATGGTAAGAAAGATTTGTAACTTCTGTAAGTCTTCAGTCTTCTTTTCTCTACAAGTACTCTAACTCTTCCTCCAGGAGATTGTATTTGAATCCTATCACCATATCAGTAACCTTCTGGATTTTCTCTAGCTCCATATCCTTGTACAAATTTCCACCCCAAAATAGCCACAATACCCTGGGAATATTTTGCTCTGGGAAACCATTACTTTTCAGTTTCTGTATTTTCATTAATTCATTTTACCACTTTAGACTCATAAATTTGGCAGCAAATAAAACCTCCAGGTAGCTTTAACGCAACTTTCAATTCTGCCTGACCACAATTTATTTTAGTAGAATAAATTTAGGATATTTAATTTAACATTGATAAATTGTGTTTTATTGGTTTTCGCCAAGTGATGAAAACTGCCAAAGTCATCTTCAGGCTTTATTTTATTCATCATAGTTTTGCGTCATGGTTAAAATTGTGATCATATTTCATTGCCTTTGTCTAAGTTATTAACAAAAATGTAGAGTAGGACAGGATGGAGGCAGAGTCTTTGGTAGTCCTCCTATTTGGGAATTATTCAATTAGATATAAATCTGCACAATTAATAACATTTGTGGTAGATTGCTGCAATTATGGCCCCCACTGAATCCCATCTCCCTATATCCATGCCTTGAGGTAGTCCTCTCCCCCATAATTCTAGGAATGATTGTATGACTTGCTTTGGCCAATGAGACATTAGCAAATGTATTGTAAGCATAGTCTTATACTTACACTTTGGGGCCTTTCTTCTCTTGCTGTCCTAAGACCTCCACATAGCCCAGGCAAGGATGACATCCTATAGAACAGAGATAGCCCATCCAAATTGAGACTCCCTATACCAACCAGCCCCAATCTACCAGCTGACTTTAGCCACATTAGTAATTCCAGTAAGACCAGCAGAGTCCAGCCCAAATTGTTGACCTACAGAATCAGGGCAAATAAATGATGGATATTTTAAGCCATTACATTTGGAATGGTTTATTTTGCAGCAAAAAAATAACTGATGTGCCATCCAATCTACAATTAACCATCTCTCGCAGAAGGATATCATGGGAAACATATCGAATCCTTTCATGCAATCAAAATATACTACAGGACTTATATAAATCCAACCATTTAAAGCCCTATTTTAAAAAATGAGGTGCCCTTGGCATGATTTATCATGCGTCATTTCATATGGGCTTAGTAATCACAAGTCTTTTCAAAACGCTTACAACTTATGTGTTGAATCATTCATTTCCAGAATTTTACTGGGGATTGGCATTGAGATGGCAATCTTATTGTTTTGAAACACACTAGTAGTTATATACACATTTTGTATGTGCAGTTTCATCTGGATGGGAAAAGAAACATTTCAATAGTTGTGAGTGCCTTGGGAATGGAGAATGTAGCCTTCATCTTTGAATACCCATAACAGTGGGTAGCACTTATTAGACCCAGCTAATTCACTGTCAAGATAGATTACGTCTTAGGAGGATGTACAAGTCTTGTCTCTCTTAAAAATTAAATGCTCCTTATATAAAGTGATTGTGTTTTTTTCTCTTTTCCATCTTTTATATTCTTCACTGCTTCTTTCACAGTGATGGTACTCCATAAATATTTGTGGAATTGAACAAGACTTTCTTCGGCAATAACTTTTTTCTGATTTTCATATTTTTATTATAAAATGCCACTAATAAAGGTATATTTTCATTTAAAACATTTGTATTTTATTTGATTCTATTAATAATATCTGTGAATCCTATATTCTATAAGAATTACAAATAATGAACAATACACAAGAGAACTATAAAGTATCCATTGGAAAGGAGGAGGTGGTTATATCATTGCATATGAAAGGAAGATCACATACTTGCTATCTTTAACACAATTTTAGCAAAGATTTCTAAAATATCTGTCATGCATACAGAATTTTGAGAATTTCACTTTGACCACTTTAGACTAATAAATTTGGTAGCAAATAAAACCTCCAGGTAGCTTTCACACAACTTTCAATTCTGCCTGACCACAATTTATTTTAGTAGAATAAACTTAGGATATTTAATTTAACACTGATAAATCGTGTTTTATTGGTTGTGATGTGATGTTGCGATGTGACTTTCTCATTATTTTAAAGAAGTGAATATGATGGCAGTGGGGACAGTAGATAGCTGGCCAGGGTGTGTGGGTTTGTTAATTATAAATTACAAACTTGAATATTCTCCATGTGCTTGACTGGTGTGGTACAATTTCCTGATCTGGAATTTGCCAGACCAGTCGGAGAGCCTACCTAACCAGGGGCACAGCACTTGACGGTCTTTGGCACCTGAGGCCAGTGAGCACTTGTAAAGGATAAGGCAAATTGGCTAGTACACAATCTGCCCAACCACCACCTGGTGAGTCTTCACATACTGTAGATCCTGAAAGGCTAAAAACTCCCTGACAATTTATGGTGTTATTTAGTTTCCATCAAATCATATGCATTTCCTCAAGACATGAATTAGAACCGAGCATACTGGAGAAAGAGATGCCATGAGTGTGAGAAATCCATTATACTGCTGTAAGTCCAGCAGATGAAACAAGGCTCTGGAGCCAAAAATGCATCAATGACTTCTAGATTCACCAGCCTCCTCCAGGCAAACAGAGCTCCTTCTCTGGAGCCACTTTTGTGCTATTTTTGCAGGAGTCGTTCCCAGAGACCCAACCTAAATAGAGCCTACTTCTCCATCCCTTTCAATGATTTGGTAAGCACCTATCTCCCTGCATTAAATTCTTCCTGTTTAAAATAAGAATGGCTAAATCCTAACTAATACACCACTATTTTTTTCTGTTACATATTTAAGGGAGATTTATTTTTTATTGAGTTGTTCAATAAAACTTCACTTTATTATAAGTAAGGGTAAAACTTTGTCTAATAATGTTTTCCTGACCACTTTCCCCATCCCAGGATGAGTGTCATATTGTCTCTGGTGTTCACTTTGTTGTACCATATGTGTAACTCCATCACAGCATCTATGATACTTTAGGGTCTTTGTTTATCTTCCTCAAGTACTATGTGACCTTTTTGGAGAGAGAAACTAATTTTGTTAGCATGGTGCTTAGAAAGTTCAAAAATATGAATTAATTTATTAACCATTAATTTATAGTTATCCTTTTAGAAACTCAGTCTTTGCCTCCACCATGAAGCCTTGTTTGACTTTCTTACTCCTCTCTGCTCTTACTATAATAACATCTTTTTAAAAGGGCAGTCTTACCGCATATTATTATTAGAGAAACATTTTATGCCTGGGTGATTTATCTCCGAACTCATTGATGGCAGAGACCATGTCAAATATGTCATTTACTATCACATACAACTCGTCACAATGAATGGTTGATACTCAAAAAGAGTCCTCTGGAGAAGTACAGGTTAAATAACCTAATAGAAGAAACAGAACACACTAATCAAAGCACAAAAACAACAAATACTTTAAAAACTAACAAAGACCATATAAAATTCTGTCTTTCTTAGCTGTCCACCATTGCTCTTCCTTAAACATGAAGGAAGGTGCACTATGCCCAGAGCCTAACATTTGATTATTCTTTTGTGATTGCAGATTTCCCAATCTTTGCCATAGCTTTGTCTTTAGTGATCCCCAATGGGGATAGTTCTGAGCTCTGCACAGGTTTTCTTTATCCTTTCTTTGTCATTCTGGATCAATGACATACTCTTAGCAGGGGGAGCCTGAGTCTCCTATGGTGTACATCTGTGATGGTATGTATTTCCTCCTCTTGACCTAACTAAGAAACTAAGAGAAATGAGGAACTTCCTAACATGAACAAATGTACATTACCACCCTTAATTTCATATCTTTCAAGAAGGAATGCCAGGCAATACTGTGTTATTTATATTTCACAGGATGTCTGGGGATATTATTCTTTTTTTATAAAAGAAAAAGAAAGGAATAAAGGAGAAAAAGGAAAAAGGGAGGGATTGAGGGAGGCAGGAAGAAAGGAAACAAATAAATGGAGCCCAGATTAAAGGCATTTTCTCTTTAGAGAAAGCATGAAACATGTCTTATTTATAATATAAATAACAAATTAGTTCTGCTCCACTTGCAATGATCCTACAAGTTTGGGTTACAACCATCAATAATTCATCCATTCCTTCATTCATTCAACAGTTCCGTGGTGATTATTCAGTATCTACTGTATGCGGAATCCTGACACACACTGGGAACACAGCAGTGAATGACACAGAGAAGATCCTTTTGACCTCATGGAGTTTAAAATTTAATGAGGGAGACAGGTGGTAAACAACTAAAAAAGATAATTATGGACTTTGAGAAATGCTGTGAAGGCAATAAACATGGTAACTAAACAGAAAATATTAATAATTTAGTGAGGAATATCTACTTTAGATAAGACTGTGTACACAATATATTTAATTTCCCATATTGTTAACATTACCATATCAAATCTATCACAATTAATTGACCAATATTGACATATTATTAGTAGTAGTAATAAAACATCATACTTTATTGGGAGTTCCTTATTTTTTACCTGATTTCCTTTTTCTGTTCCAGGATCTCATCTAGGATAGCACATTACATTTCATCATCATGTCTCTTTAAGTTCCTCTTGACTGGAAGAGTTTCTTAGACTTTCCTAGTTTTTGATAACCTTGACAGTTTTGAGAACTCTTGGTCAGGTATTTTGTAGAACACTCTTCAAATTGAGTTTGTCTGGTGCTTAGAATGGGAGTAAGAGGTTTTTAGAACAAAGACCACAGAGGGGTAAAGTACCATTCTCATCACATGGTATCAAGGGTACATACCATAAACATAACTTTTCACTATCGATGTTGACTTTGATCATCTGACAGAGGTAACGTTTGTCAGGTTTCTCCACTATCAACTTGCCCTTTTCTTCCTTTGCATATTGGACTCTTTGGAAGGAATTCACTATATTTAGTACACATTTAAAGGGAGGGAGTTTTGCTCCCCAAACTTGAAGAAGGAGTATCTACATAAACTATTAATATTTGGAATTCTACTGCATAGGAGATTTGTTTATTCTTCCCATTTAAATTTTTATTCAATCATGTATTTACGTCAGTATGTAACCATGAATATTTATTTTATATTTTAGGTTGTAATCCATGTATTCCTTTTTTTACATTGTGAATATTTTTATTTATTACAGGTAAGAAGAGAGGGAAGATAAATGAAAGAATGAACCAATGGAGGAAGGTAGGAAATAAGTAAACAAGAGATAAATTCAAGAAATCAAAGTAAAGTCTAAGATAAAGGGGGCTGCTGAGCAAAAGGACCCCTCTGACCCACTCCCCAGGGCTAAACTTGTGTCTATTAGTTCTAGGTAATAATCAGGAGACTTCTTATTCTTGATTCTTTCTTTGAGACCTACATCTCTTTCAGAGAGGACATGCAGGTCAAAAACTAGATAAAATATTCAGGCACTGAGTTTCTCCCATCTCTCTTCTAATTTCATCCCACACCCAGTGTCAGATATTATATGACATCCTGAGACATAAAGATGAAAAAGATATGTTCCTCTCTTTAAGGAACTTACAGTCTAGAGGGGACAAAAACATGTAAACAAACCACCATGATTTGATGCACAAGGGCTATAACAACAATCTAAATAAAGTGCTGTAAGAGGCATGGGGGAAGTGAATTACAGTTTGCAGTAACGAGCAAGCCTCCCACAGGATGTGGCATTTGGGCATGTGAGGACGAATGAGACAAACTTTCCTAGGATAAGAATTATAGAAAGGCAACCCAAAGAGAGACACTGACAATTAGACTGTCATAAGGATCTATCTTTAAAGATAATAGAGTTATTGTTAGGAAAAAGGTATATTTATTTTTCCAAGACACCAAAATCAGAATAACAAAATAACTAGATGCTATGTCTTTGTAGGACAAGAGAAAGAGGAAAACAAATGTAAAATTATGTGGAGTCTTAAAAATTGATTATGCATAAACTGATCCTCAAAAATGAAAGTGATAAAGACTTTCCTTGACAAACAAAAGCTGAAGGAGTTCATTACCACTAGATCTGCATTAGAAGAAATGTTAAAGGGATTTCTTCACGTTGAAACAAAAGAACACTAAACACCAATGTGAAAATATATGAGAGCATGAAATTTGCTGATAAAGGTAAATATATAGACATATATAGAATATTGTAATCTGTAATGGGGGTAGTTAAATCACTTAATTCTTGTGTAAAAGTTAAAAGTGAAAAGTATTAAAAATAACTATAAAAAATAGCCATGAAATATGTGAATTGATACATATATAAGGATTTAAATTGTAACATCCATGACATAAAATGTGTTGGGGGTGAAAAGTAAAAATGTAGAGTTTTTGCATGGAATTGAAGTTATCAGCTCAAAATACACTGCTATAAGTTGTTTTACATAAACTCCATGGTAATCACAAAGAAAATACATACAGAAGATGCACAAAAAAAAGAGAATGGAATCAAAGCATATGAATACAAAAAACTATGAAACACAAAGGAAAACAATAAGAGAGAAAAAGAAGTACAAAAGAACTACAAGATAGTCAGAAACAATTAACAAACGGCAGAACTGAGTCCTTCTCTATTAACATTTATTTTATGTAATTGGGTTAAACTTTCCAATTAAAAGACATAAAGTAGCTTAATGGATTTAAAAAAAACAAGATCCAACTATACATTGTCTACAAGATACTTACTTTACATTTAAGAACCCACATAGGCTGGAAGTGAAGGATGGAAAAAGATATTTCATGTAAATGGTAACTAAAAGTAAGCAGGGGTGACTATACTTATATCAGATAAAATAGATTTTAAGTTAGAAATGTCACAAGAGACAAAGAAGGACATTACATAATGATAAAAGGGTCCATTCAGTAGGAAAATATAGCAATTATAAACTTATGCATCCAACATCAGAGCACCTAAATATATAGCAAATACTGACAGAACTGAAAGGAGAAATAGATTGCAATACAATAAAAGTAGGAGACTTCAATACCCCTCTTTCAATAGAGGATAAAACATCCAGACATAAAATCAATAAGGAAACAGGAAACCTGAACCACACTATAGATCAAATGGACCTAACAGGCTTGTACAAAATGTCTGATAGCAACAGAATATTTGTTCTTCTCAAGTGTAAACAGAATATTTTCCAGGCTAGATCACATGTTATGTCCCAAAACAAGTCTTAACAAATTCAAGAATATTGAAATCATACCAAGTGTCTTTTCTGACCACAATGAAATAAAACTAGAAACCAATAGCAGAAGAAAAACTGGAAAATTCACAAATATGTGGAATTAAACAACACACTCGAGCAACCAATGGTTCAAAAAAGAAATTCAAAGGGGAATTATATAATATTTTGAGACAAATAAAATGAAAATACAATGTACTAAAACTTATGGGATGCAGTAAAAGCAGTACTAAGAGGGAAATTTGTAGCAATAAACACTTACATGAAGAAAAAATAAGGATCACAAAGAACAACCTAACTTTAAACCTCAAAGAGAGAATGTTGGTACTTGGAGACAGGAGTCTGTCAACCTCTTCATTTGCCATAAAATTAATAAACTCCTCTTTCCTTCTTTTCAAACCACTTGTCCTCATTCTTGTGATGTGGTCTCGAGGATAAGTGCCAAACTTTTGGTAACAGAATTTGGTGTCCCTGTGTGGGCCCATCAACACACTGGTGGAAAGGCACCCCACAACTGCTGGAAGAGTCAGAGGGCAGCCCAAGGTCAAAGCCATAAGTCTTTGCAGGTAGGAGCAACTTCTTTTTGAGGTGAGAGAGCAAGAGACAGTCCCATCAGCTTCCAGAACCTGTTTTAGTTCCAGGGAACCCCCATCTCTGTCTCCCTGAAGTAGATTCAGCTCCCTGCAACCTGAACTGAGTTGAAGAGAAGGAAAAAGATTTGGAAGCATCATGACAGCCACAGCCATTTGTAAATAAAGTTTCCCAGAACACCAAGACCCCGCTTCCACCCGCATGGGGGGTGGTTCAGATCTCCCTGTTGGATTTCTTTTGAGGCACCAATTTGGTGTTGGAAGTCAAGAGGTTGAGTGGAACTAGGGAACATGGTTTGGACTGAGCTCATTTGTTGTTCCCAGGGAAATGGGGGATTGGGAGATGTTGGTTCTTTTGTCTCAAAGAATTTAATTCTCAGTTTGTCCCCCTTTTGGATTAGGAGATGCTGACTCTCAATTGAGAATTCAGTTTCCATTTTTGTAGTTCCCATTTGGTCAGCCGTATCATTTTGTTTGGGGGATTCCCTGTATTCTCTGTGTTTGTTCATAAAGTTTTGTTGCAACATAGGAAAGCTATATCTCAAAGCCCCTTGGGAAAAACTTTGGCTGAATAGTTAACTTATAGCTATGAACTTATCTGTAAAGAGAATGATGTTATTATAATCCAATGTATGTAGTAGAGTATGAGGAGAAGCAGCCATTAAATGAAAATTCCCATTTGATTGATGGCCTTGGCATATTAGATTGTGTTGGGAATTCCCTATATTGTTTGTGAGTTTTTGTCTGGTGAGTTTTTGTACCTATGTCTAAAACTTATTGTGATACCACTTGTCTGGAGGGTGAGGAAAAGTGGTGGTTGATGCTCCATGGTTTATTCTTAGCTGTTGGTTCTTTTAAAATTCAGAGCTCAAATGGTAGACCTGACACTATAGAGTTAAAATGTTGAGTCTCAAGCTCTCTGCTTGAGATAAACTCATTGTTTATGGTATACAAAATGATCTGTGTTTGTATTATTTTTGATAAATGAGGTCCTCCCACCTCTGCTGGAAACCCCACAGCTGGCCAGAGTGAGATGCCAGGTAGGGCCACAGCCCGGGGGCAGACCTGGCAGGAGGGATAACCAGCACACATGGCCTGGTGGCATGCAGTAAGAAGGAAGGAACAACTATCACAGCCATCATCTTGGCACCATGGGAGGGCACTGTCTGAACTAACTCTTCAATCCCACACCCAATGAATTATGACTCGGGGTTCAGAATTTTCTCTCTCAGCAGCAAACTCAGTTTGGGCCAGAGGGAACCCACAGCCAGGGCGGGCAATTTGCGGCAAACTTGAATGTGCAAGAACAACCAGCAGCATCCTTTGAGTCAGTCAAAAGGAATGGGTGAAAAAGCCTCCCCAGACTGATTTTTTGTAAAGAAGAAGAATCTTGAAAGGAACATTGCCCGAAAGTTGCAAAAGCTTCCAGGTAGTAAGAAGCCCCCCAGGAGACAAAATATATTTTTTCAAGTCCAGAATTCAGACGAAGAAGGAGGGGGCCAGAGACCCCTGCTCCAAATATCGCCAAAGGAGCCCTGGGAAAAATTGACAATGGGGATTCAATTGGTGCCAATTTGCATAGGCAGAAGCGGTTGGGTGGAGGCTCCCTTTCCCCAGCCCCAGCCCTGACCCTAGCACCAGCCACACCCAGCCAGACAGGGAGCGGTGGGGGAGGAGCCAGGCAGCAGTGAGGCGGTGTAAGCAAGTGGCTGAGGAACTTGAATGGTACTCAGTTACCTTTAAATGGCAGGATCCTGAGACTGTGTTGTCTCATGGGTTTAAAAGGGCTTTCTTGCTCTGTTTGATAGAAGTTTAGCAGGGAACTTGTGGAACCTGCAATTGGACAGATTTGTAAACTTGCATTAGCTTATCTAGAGTTCCTAGGAATGGCATCTGGATCCCAGACTTTGGACAAATGGTAAAGCCATTGCATGGAGAAAAATAAGGAATGAGCCTTAAAGTCTTAGTATAGATGCTGGGAGGCATCCCATGGCCAGTGGCATGTAAAAGCCACTGAACAATATTGTAAGAGAATGGCCTCTTTGCCTCTGGGCAGTAACAGCTACTTGTGAACTGTGTCTATTCTCAATCCTGCCACCCTTTTGCCGGCCGAAGAGAATGAGTGTTTACAACATGACTGTTTAGAGGTTCTGGAGGCTGTGTTTTCTAGCAGGATGGATCTGTCAGATCAGCCAATATCAAAGCAAGATTGGGATCTCTTTCACTGACGGGAGCAGCTTTATGGACAACGAAGGGCTGGATATATGGTGATCATGGCAGTGGCACTGCCACTTGGGACTTCAGCCCAGGAAGCTGAGCTGCAGTTATCGAGAGGAAAAAGGTAAACATTTATACAGACTCTAAATATGCTTTTACTATTGTGCAGGCTCATAGTGCCACTGGAAAGAAAAAGGGTCTCCTGATGGCAGGAAATAAGAATATTAAGTATGCCACTGAAATAGTGGCCTTGATAAAGGTCATGGCTGAGCCCAAGCAGGTGGCTAGCATGCCAAAAATAAGTCAGGACACTGACAGAGTTGCTAAGGAGGACACTAGAGGTAATCTGTTCCTCAGGGCCTTGACACCCTGAGTAGATTTAGATCCCCTTTAAAACTAAAGACTGGGGCTCTGACATTGGATGGCACAGCTAAACAGAGATAGAATTCTCATAGACTCGTCTTCTACCCAGTGCTGTGGTTCAGCCTCTTATGAGGCACCTGCATGAATACACACAATGAGAGTGTGATGCCTTGATGGGTTTGGTGGTACCTCATTTGGGAGGACCCCAGGTACAACTAATTGTTTCTATGCTTGGAGTGGTCCAAAGTCAGAAAGGTGACCTGCTACACAGGAAGCCCAACATGTGGAGGTCCACCACTTCAATGATTGGCAGTTTCACTTGGATGCTTAGGCTTATATTGGTAGATACCTTTTCAGGCCCGGTAGAGGCTTTTCCTACATGAAGGAAAGAAAGGAGCATTGTAATGGTATTGGAATCCTTCTGGAGGAACTCACTCCAAGATGGGCTCCTACCAGGAGGAGACAGGGCCTTCGCCGAGTTCCTGCATGTGCACAGGAACAGGTTTTGGAGGATGATGGGATGACGGGCATCAACAGTCCAGGGAAAGAGGCCAAGCAAATGGAGAATAACATGCTGGTGATGGAGGTTATGGACAGACAGCTACAGAGATGTTCAGCAGCTCTTCCTCCTACTGTGAGGACAATCAGTAGATACCTCATTGCCAAGAGGACCCAGGAGCACGCTCCGCAGAGCTCTGGATATTTTGCAAGAGTGATAATAGACCCTCCTTTGTAGCAGAGGTAACCCAGCAAGTAAACAAAGCCCTATACCTCAAATAGAAATTGCATGCATCCTGGAACTTATACAGGAAACCCAACTAAAGTAGGATAAGATATTGCCACTTGCCATCCTTTGGATAAGGGTAGCCCTTTAGAAGCAGGGAAGCAGTTAAGCTCCTTGAAAAAAATAGGTTATGAAAGACACTTCCTAACACCCCAAGGCAAGTATGGTAATATAACCATGAGTAAAAGAAAACAGAATAAAACAGTATGTCAAACGAGTGCATCAGGTGCTAACCTCTGTACAAGAGTTTGCCTCATTCAGGTCCCTGCCCCAGTTGGAAACAGAAAAGTGAAAGTGCCTCTAACAACTCACACCTTGTTAAAATTGTCAGAAGTAAAACCTTGGGTCCATCACGCCAAAGTAAAGAAGTATAGCCCCCAGTGGAGGCATCAGCATTTAGGCAATCTAAAGTGTATGCTTGAGAAAAAGAAGAAAATGAAAATGATGATATTTTCAGTAATCTTTCTTTGGTTATTTGTTCTGTCTATAGGGGGACAACTTCTTAGTGAGGATTTCCCCAGGCTATCACCTCTTCTGTTGATCTGTCTTGCTGCTGGGTGTGTTACCCTAAACTTTGTTTGGTACAAGTATTTCTGTACATGATGTCTGAATTTGCAGGAGCCGGTCTCTCAGATCACCTATAGGACACAACTAATGGCTCTGTGCTCAGAGGTCCCATGTTTCTTTTCTAACTCATCTCTGTACCGGACATTAAGTGTAAGGAGATATAGTCCATTTCACCTTGTCGATCCTCGTGGTTGTAGTTATTGCTTATGCCCTTTTTCACCTGATAATCTGTACCTTCCATCTAAAACATCACCCCAATTCAGTAGGAAGTAGCTTGGTGACTATGTCACCCCTCCTCCCACAGATATGGAAGGGTAAAATTGACAGTGAAGAATATATAGTAGAGAAAATGGCCTGAAAAAGGATAAAAGTGTTTTCTGTCTCTTCAAAACCCCTTACCTTTTTTGAGAACTAAAACCTATATCCCTGTCTTGGGCCAGAGGTCAGAAGCGGTAGGGAAGCCCAAAATTAGCAGAAGGAAAGAAATAATAAAGATTAGAACAGAAATAAACAAAATAGAGAATAGAAAAACAATAGAAAAAAATCAACAAAACTAAGATTTGGTTTTCCGAAAAGATAAACAAAGTTGACAAATCATCAGCTAGACTAAGAAAAAAAGAAAGAAGACTCAAATAAGTAAAATCAGAAATGAAAGATGAGACATTACAACGGATGCCACAGAAATAAAATGTCCATAAGAGACTACTTTCAGTAACTACATGCTCATAATTTGGATTATTTAGAAGAAATGGATAAATTCCTAAAAATATACAACCTGCCAAGACTTAATCATAAAGAAATAAAATACCTGAACAGAACTAAAACTAGAGGGGAGATTGAATTGGAAACCAAAAACCTCCCAAAAAAGAAAATCCCAGGTCTTGATAGTTTCATTGGTGAATTTTTCACTCAAGGAAGAATTAATACCAATTCTTCTCAATCTATTTCAAAAAAATTAAGAGGATGGAACATTCCAAACTCATTTTATAAGGCTAGCATTACCCTGATACCAAAACTACACAAAGACACCAAAAGAAAATAAAACTAGAGGCCAATAGCTGGGATGAGTATAGATGCAAAAATCTTCAAGAAAATACTAGCAAACAAAATTCAATGGCATATTAAAAAGATCATACCCCATGACCACGTGGGTTTTATCTCTGAGATGCTATGATGGTTAAATATATAAAAATTAATTAATATAATATACCACATTAACAGAATGAAGAACAAAAACCATATTATCTTCTCAATAGATACAGAAAAAGCATTTGACAAAATTCAATATTGTTTCTTGATTAAAAAAAAACTCTCAGCAAACTAGGAATAGAGGGAAATTATTTCAATATAATAAAGTCCAATGTAACAGAACAGAGAGCCCAGAAATAAACCCAAACACACAGAGTCAACTAATTTTCAACAAAGGCACCAAGATTACAAAATAGGGGAAGGATAGTCTCCTCAATAAATGGTGTTGGGAAAACTGGATATCCACATGCAAAAGAATGAAATTGGACCCTTATCTTATACCATATACAAGAATCAATGCAAAATAGCTTTAAGACTTAAACATAAGACCTCAAACTGAAAAACACCTAGAAGAAAACATAAGGAAAAGCTTCATAACATTGATCTTGGCAATGATTTCAAAAGCATAACATGAAAAGCATAGGCAAAAATAGACAAATGGTACTACGTCAGACTAAAAAGCTTCTGCACAGTAAAGGAAACAATTGACAGAGTGAAGACATAACCTACAGGAATGGTAGAAAATATTTGCAAACCGTACATAATAAGATAAGGGGTTAATTTCCAGAATACACATGAAACTCATACAACTCAATAGCTGCTAAAAAATAAGAACCTAACAACTTGATTTAAAAATGGGCTGAGGCCAGGTGTGGTGGCTCATGCCTGTAATCCTAGCACTCTGGGAGGCCAAGGCAGGAGGATCGCTCAAGGTCAGGAGTTCAAGACCAGCCTGAGCAAGAGTGAGACTCTGTCTCTATTAAAAATTAAAAAACTAAAAAAAAAAAATAAAGAAAGAAAGAAAAATGGGCTAAGAACTTGAATAGACATTTCTCCATAAAAGATATATAAATGGCCAATAGGTATATAAAAGATGCTCAATGTCACTAATCATCAAGGAAATTCAAATCAAAATCATAATGATTTTACATAGGGTGAATGTTGGAGGAAAAAGAAGAAATAAAAAAGAAAAAAAGTCATGACGAGATATCACCTCACACCTGTTAGCATGGCTATTATTGAAAAACAAAAGACGGTAAGTGTTGTAAAGGATGCGGAGAAAAGGGAACCATTGTACACTGTTGGTGGGAATGCAAAATGGTACGTCCACTATTGGAAACAGTATCAGAAAATTAAAATATCAAACTTCCATATGATCCAGCAATCCTACTTCTGGATATATTTCCAAAAGAATTGAAATCAAGATCTGGAAGAGATATCTGCACTCCCATTCTCCTTGTAGCACTATTCACACTGGCCAAGGTGTGGAAATGACCCAAATGTCCATCAACAGATGGATAGATAAAGAAAATGTGGTATATGCCTACAATGGAATATTATTTGGTCTTACAAAAGAAGAAAATCCTATAATATGCAACAACATGGGTGAACCTTGAGGATGTTATGCTAAATGAAACTGCATGATTCCACTTACATGAGATACCAAAGTAGTCAAACACATGAAGCAAAGATCAGAACCATGGGTGCCAGGACAGAGGAGAAGGGGAAACAGGGAGTTTCTAGTCAACAAATATAAAGTTT